>JAZGTH010000075.1:947500-977500 GCA_036877525.1 Chromobotia macracanthus | reverse complement strand
AACCTCAGCGCGGGGTTCCACGGGTTGAGAAGGTGGAGCGCAACACAACCATCATTTCCATTATTTTGGGCGTGGGAGCCAGTCGGATGCTGTACGACATTGTACCGGTGGTCTCATTTAAAGGGTGGCCCGCGGTGGCCCAGAGCTGGCTGATGGAGAACCATTTCTGGGATGGGAAGATTACGGAGGAGGAAGTGATTAGTGGGTTTTATTTGCTTCCTGCATGTTCCTTTACAGGCCAGAAGGAAAATGAGTGGCGCTTGTCATTTGCGCGCAGCGAGGTGCAGCTGAAGAAGTGCATCTCTGCCAGTCTAATGCAGGCGTACCAGGCCTGCAAAGCTCTAATTATTAAGCTGCTGTCACGGCCCAAAGCCATCAGCCCGTATCACCTGCGCTCATTAATGCTCTGGGCCTGCGACCGCCTGCCACACACATACCTGGGACAGGAAGAGTATGCCGCCCACTTCCTGTTGGGCTTGATTGACGACTTGCAACACTGCCTGGTGAATAAAACTTGCCCCAATTACTTTATCCCACAATGCAACATGTTTGAGCATTTAAGTGACAACACATCCATGCTACATGCACGCAAACTGTCGTCCGTACGCACCGACCCTGCAGAACACCTGCGCAGTGCCATTGAGCATGCGAAGGCTGCGTCACACCTCACTCTTGAGCTGCAGTGGCGCAGCGGAGGTTCGAACCTGCCATCTCCACTGTCTGACCACGGTGCTGACCAGCAACCAGATGACCGACTAGCCAAGAAACTCCAGCAGCTAGTCACAGAGAATCCTGGGAAATCCATCTCTGTTTTTATCAACCCAGACGATGTCACACGACCTCACTTCCGCATCGATGACAAGTTCTTCTGAAGCCGCACTCTCACTCGCTCCCTGACCTTTGATTGGGCACAGACTATATCTTTTTCAAAGTTTTATTACGTCCCAAAGCAGGAACCGCAACCATGCAGCGGTGCATCACAACACAAGTCTGACGCTACTCTATGAGTGTATGATAAACAGACGTGATCCTGCTTTATTGTTGCCAGATAAAGGTGTGTTTGCTTATCTGTTCCTGTGGACAGAGAGAGAGACTGACAGAACCTCAGGAGGGGAAGACAGGAAGCCCATCTGTCCATCCAGAAGTGCAATTAGACAGAATGTGTGTTATACTGCAGACACACTATTTCAGACATTGTTCACAAACACACTTACTGAACTCACACTGAATAGAAGTTGTGCAGGTGACGTACCACAGCTTGCACTCCAACCACAAGAACAAAATTATCCAGTTTGAATCCAGTTTAAGGACTATTAAGATTGTTTTGCATTGTGACTTTTTTGTGTTATTTGTGCACATTGTCACTATAAATTCCCATCCATTCTGTCCAGAGCAGTTTTTAATTTGGTGTAAATTATAGGTGTAACAAAATCCTACAATATATAAATAACTTATTTTACTCATATTATATGAATTTCTTTTTTCATTACAGTAATACAAGATTTTGTTGCAGTATAATTTTGTCAAAATGCAAAGACATCTTAATGGTTTTAAAAATATGCCTTTAAATAAGTTATTAGAGAGTCCCTCCTTTTGGAAGAAAAACTCAAAACAAAAACACTATTTCCTTGTCATTTTATATATATATATGTGTATATGTATGTGTATATATATGCTGCTAAAAATGTAATGCACATTGAATAGTTTTTGTTAAGCTACTTATTTTTAAGAGTGTGTGTACATTCTGCTGTAACTCTGGCTTCTAGTAAGACTCGATTGCCTGATTATCAGCATCAGCCAATCACATGGTGTGTACTCATTGTGCACTTAACACATGCAGATCTTGGCATGTCATTGGTGGAAGTGACATATCAGAACTGACCAAACGAGAATCTTTAAGCTCTACAGGGACCAATCATAAAGCCTTATCACTGTAATCAACCAATGGTGTGTTTTTCTGCTGAAGGTAATTCTAAGGACTCTTTTGCAACCCTTCTGTATTTCTCTTTATATCTGAATCAGGAAGAGAAACAGATGTTGAGTTATTTTCGCTGACTGATGTTGTGTATATCTGTTCATATCAGAACTGTATGTACATGTTTAGCAGTATGACGTTTTTGTTTACACATTTGCTTGATAAACATGCCAGCAGGAGTTTAGACACATATAACGTACTACAGATACTGCATTGCATTTTCAACTTGTGTTTGGTAAATAAAGCTGTACAGAATTACAGAAACAGGAAGGATGTGTGAATGAGTTATTTGGTGGAAGTTTAACATGTCTGTCTTGGTACATTATAAGGAGTTTTTGATCAACTTTATATCTGGTTGTCACGGAAATGAAAACACGTCAACAGAGTACTGTCAGGACAAAAAAGTTGAAATGTATGTTTTTTTCTAACTGAAAGTTGATTAAAAACATGATCAGAGCTTTATTAAAGGTGTCACTCATGCCTGTTTTGCTCTTGAGGGATGAACATTGACCTCGCTCAGACTGTCACTTTGTGCTTACATCACTTCCTGTAGTGAAGGAGCATCGTCAGGCGTCAGAAACCCACAGATGAGACTCCAGTGCTGTCAGTGTTCATATACTGCTGAATGAAACCACTGATCATTGGATCTAATATTAGTTCCAGCAGATGTGCAGCCAGCGAGAGTCTGCTGATGTGTGTGTGTTTAAGGTAAATGCTGAGAGCTGTAACGGTACAATAGGATGATACTTTCTAAAGCGTTGCTTAGGAAGACAGATAAGCTGTGTGTATATAAATGCTGAGGGCTGCTGTTATGTTTGCTGACCTGAGGGATGGTGAAGTTTTAAACTCTTGTGACTTCATCTTGCTCACCTTTTTGAGTTTTGCTTAAACAGCTGAATACTAGAATAATCTAGCTTAATTTTATGTGTGTCTGAGCTTGTGAAGTCCATGCCAGGTTATTTTTGTTTCCTGTCGCATAAGCACCTGTCTGCCCACCTGTGTGTGAGAGAGAGGTTGGTAGCTGTAGGTGGTCTCATGCTGGCCTTATAGAGACCTCAGTAGTAGACAACAGTAAACTCTTATAGAGCAGAAGGTCTGTATGTTAGACTGGATACTTTCCACTGACCTTCTTACTGTTGACTGATTACACTCAGTAAAGAATACCAAAAGAAGGACTCCACCAATCAAAGAGCAACACTTTCCTCTATAGATGCTAAAGAACAATCCACCTGTATTATGTATACAGTTTGCACAGATTTTGGAGGCTGTGGCATTGATAACGGATGGAAATATCAGCATTTTCAGCCCTGGTGTTTTGGTGGTAACTGTGTCCCATGGTATCAGCTCTGCTGGAGAACTTCTGAAGAGGTCTCACGACACCTGCGCTGACGTCACGCCGTGAGTCTGGTAGCGGCGGAGCTGCGGCAGCTCCGTGAACGGCGCGCGGAACGACGCAGGTGATGCACGAGCCCGCGGTCCGACACTCACAGCCTCACCGACCGGACACGCGCACACCGTGACCGCGCCCAGCGCGTGAGAGCCGCGGGTTCAGAAGCGACCATCAGCTGCTGCTCTCGCTCGAGAGTCGCGCCCGTGCGCAGCGCAGCGGGACGACCGGACCGAACCGAACCGACACCGCGTCTTCCTCACCGTCATCTTCATTCTCCGTGACCGACAGCAGCGCCGCGGAAGATGGAGACCAAAGACAAGAGTGTCGGTGAGCACGGAAATGATGCGAGTGTGAGTGTGTGTGTGTGTGTGTGTGTGTGTGTGTCGTGTGTGTGTGTGTGTGTTCGGGTGTGTGTGTGTACTGCGGTACTCAGCTGTCCTGTGGCGGCTCTGGGGTGGGGTGCTGATGTATGTCTGTCTGCACATGTATGATGCTCGTCTGATGTCGGTCTGACGCTCTGCGGAGGTTTAGACAGTCTGATGCAGCAGAAATCTCTGTTGGGGCTCTGGCTGCTCTTCATCTCTAGCCTTCAGCTGTGTGTGTGTGACGGGCCGCTTCACATATGTCTGCTTTCCTCACATGTGAGGACACCTGTGCGCATCATATTGTGTGTGTGGATTTGTGTTGTGTGTTCTGTGCATGTTTGTTTTTGTCTCAGAGGTATCAGTGCTTATTGATCAGAGGGCATGTATAGATTGTATATTGTGTGTATGTGTCTGTGTTAACATTGATAATGTTTCTGTTACAGTCATCAGCATTCAAGATGTGCAATGTTTCAGACTTCAGTGTAACCAGCTGCTCATAGAGAACTGAGAGCGTGTTACTGAACCTGTGTGTGTGTGTGTGTGTGTGTGTGTGTGTTGATGGTCTATCATATGGTCCAGTATCCAGTACTAATAAATGGATCTGGGTCATCGGAGCTCTTCTAAAACTGATATATGTGGCTTTTTGCATGTGCAGTAAATACAGGGACCAAACAAGTATTTGGACACTTAGGACACACTGAACACGAGCTGAAAGTCATGACATTAGATAACAAAATGCCAAACCAAACCAAGTGGCATCTTAGAGCTGGTGAGTTTAATCAGCTGGTGAGTTTAATCAGCTGGTGAGTTTTAATCAGCTGGTGAGTTTAATCAGCTGGTGAGTTTTAATCAGCTGGTGAGTTTTAATCAGCTGGTGAGTTTTAATCAGCTGGTGAGTTTTAATCAGCTGGTGAGTTTAATCAGTGATTGTTATAAACTGTATGAAATCTTTAGGTCCAATACTAACATCACACAAGTACTGAACAAAAGATCAGCTTAATTCATGTTCTGAAATGTGTCAGAGCACATTTCACAACACAGTAAATTTCCATGTTTCATTCTCAGTGTTGCAGTAAATCAAACCTGTGCAGTCAGTTTTCTGTGTTCCCCACAGCACAGAATTTGAAGGAAATCTTGCTAAGTTAGTTAGTTAAACTGTGTTAACTATCAACATGTTTTCAGCAGTTAAATGAAGAACACACATTCTCTCATACAGTTTGATCATTTCAAACTAGATTTACTTTTACAAAAGGACTGTGCTATAGTTCAGATATAGTATTTATATCTTCAGTGATACAGAGTAGTTTAACCCTATATCATCTGTGCATTCAGTCAACACTATATTCAATATTTTTAAAGAGTGTTCTGAGAAATTAGTGCAAGTCTGATACACAATCTGATTTGCAGATAGACTGATTAAAATTATAATTCACACTTTTATAAGTGAAGAGATAAAGCTGTAGTTACTCAACTAACAGACACACAAACACACACAGTCAGACTGCTGCCCAGCATAACAGCCTCTGTGATACAACTGCAGCTGCCATCTTTCTTATGCCTTCATACAGTATGTGTGTGTGTGTGTGTGTGTGTGTGTGTGTGTGTGTGTGTGTAATCTGAGATATATGCGGGTGATTCTGCAATTGATTTTGGCTCTGACTGTCAGACGACGAGACAACAAAGCTAAACACCATCTCTCTCACACACACACATACACTCTCTCTCTCTCTCTCTCTCTGATGAGTGAGTCAATGCAAATACGTTCTTTACTATATTATTACTCTGATCTTATTGTTTCTTAAAGAGATTTATCCACACGTAATATTTGTACATGTCTTTGTACATATGTGCATAACCTGAACATCCAAAGGTAAATTCAAAGGTTAAGGTTAGGTTTAGATGAGAGTTTACTCAGTTAGTGACAGTAATTCTATGAGAAATGTTACTCTGAGCTCATCTGCATTAACACTTTATTTTCTAAAATATGCCTAAAATAATCAGAACCTGTTACTTAAAAATGAACAATAAGTATGTCCAGCAAAGTCCATTCACATGGGCAGCTCATTTTATCAGTGAAAGAAAATCGTTTCCCAAACACTGAGATAAGATTAAAGAATGATACACATACAATTAGTGACAGAATATGGTATGTATGTGTATATGTATGCAGCTGTAGCTGAATCTTGTAGTTTTAGGATTTGTCTCATTTTTGACAGTTTTAAAGTTATTATAAAGATGTTTTGGGAATTGAACTGGATTTGGTTGTGCTGTAACAGGGTGGAAATAACATTGTGTATGTCAAATTGATTTCTATAATGAAGCTGAAAGAGCATCACTTCACTCTGTGTGTGTATGTGTGTGTGTGTTTTCATTAGTGTGAGCTCCTTTTTGCTGACTCCACAGTTCCTGTCATGAATTTATCTGTCATCCCTTTCAGTGTTGATGAGCGCACACACACACACACACACATTTTGCGCTACTTCTGTCTTGTCCGTTTGTCTGATTAATTGTTGTGATACATTTCTTTTTCTGCACACATTTAACAGACTACTGTATGTTTACAGTGATGTGAAACAGTGTGAGTGTGTGTTAACTCGCCAGCTCCATGAATTATTAACACACACAGAAAATAGAGTCATAGAGAGAGACACAGAGACTCAAAAACCTTCTTCACATTCTGATTTCTCTCTTGCTTTCTCTTTTTTTTTAACTATATCCCTCTCTCTCTGTAGCTGTTAGTATGTGTGTGTGACCTCTTGGGCTTGGTTGGATGGATGTGTTTGCCCATTGTTGTCTTTGATCTCTCTCTCTGTCTCTCTCTCTCTCACACACACACACAATATTTTTGCAGGCACTTCCTAACAAAGGAATGTGATGTTCTTCAAGAACATGACATTTCTCATTTATTAATTCCTCTTTCTCTCTTTCATCCTAATTCTGAAAATAAAGCAAAGTGAAATTTCCTCACACATTTTTTTTACAATTAAACAGCATAATATCTGAAAGTATGAACATTCTTTGTAATGGTTTGATCTGAAAGATTGTGCATGTGTTCTGATGAACTGGGCCTTGAGACATGAATGAGTTTGATTACAGTATTTGTATTATGAGTGGTAAGAATGTTTAGTCTGATGTCTGTGTAACAGCAGTGTAAAACTGTGTTGGTGCTTCAAACCGTCCGGTGCTTCATTTACACTCATGCACACATGTACAGCAGTCACAATGTGTATCTGGGTTACGTTCCTCTATTTCTGTTGCATTGTGCTGGTATTATTATGTTAGAAATTCGAACACCTGCAAAACTGGTGGAAGTGCTGCTGTTTTTTACCTTTATGGACAGAAGTAGGAGATAAAATGTCTAATATTGATTGGATAATAACATGTAACATCAAGATGCTCTGATTGGCTGTGCTTGACTCTTGTAGGGCTGCAGCTGGTTAGAACACAGTTACAGTAACAGTCGCATGTGGCCTGAAATGATCCTGCTGGTGCAGTTATACTACCCCATGCTGGCCAACCACAGAACAGCATTACTGAAAAGATAACACATGCTCCATGCACACATAAACACTCATAGCACTCATGTTATTTGATGCAATCTAACTCTGAGCCTGTGAAGTCAAGCTGTGTGTGTGTTATAACAGAATCGTTTAATGCAGCACTTTCTGTCTGTAAAAAGCATTATAAATAGCTGCGCTCTCAGTAACACTAACTTACACTCTCAGAATAGACTCTGTTACACATGCGGGAAACAGACAGTTTCTCACTGCGGTGTCAGGTACATACACATAATTGTTTATAATGAATTGTGGTTAGTGTGTGTGTGTTGGAGACAGTTATATACTTTATAGAATGATAAACTGCAGACATGACATTTATAAAAGATTACCTTGTGAAAATGGAGACACGCATAAACTTTCCATAGAGACACGTACACAAACTAACACTCAGTGACAACCATGCTGCAAACCGCTTCACTGCATGCTGTTTTACATACTGTTTTAAAAAATAATAGGCAGTTTGCAGTAACTGTTTGTTGAAAACTATTTTTCCATTTCAAGCCCCCACACACTCACATACATTAACTTGGCATGACACGCGTCTCTGTTAGAGACTGGCACACCCCCTCCAACACACACATTTGCACAGGCAAGATGAGCATGTAGATGTTTTACATACAGAGAGAGAGAGAGCTAGGGACTCACTTTAAACTAAAACACATATTACTACAGATCTCTCACACACACACACACACACACACACACATACAGGTCTGAGCAGTGCAGTTTAAAGCATACACACAGGACAGACAGACGTGGAGCATATCTGTGTGTGTGAGTAATGACTCAATACTGTAGTCTGTTTTGTCTACTGCTGTCTCACAGTAGTAAAGGAGAGGATGAGGAGGAAGCTGAAGGACCAGCGAAGATTATCAACACTGAACCTGGTCAGTCTCTCTACAGTCAGTGTGAGTGTGTTAAGCAGTGTGAGTGTCGAGTCAGTCTCTCTACAGTCGGTGTAAGTGTGTTAAGCAGTGTGAGTGTCGGGTCAGTCCCTCTACAGTCGGTGTAAGTGTGTTAAGCAGTGTGAGTGTCGGTTCAGTAAGTGTGTGTAAGCAGTGTGAGTGTCGGGTCAGTCTCTCTACAGTCGGTGTAAGTGTGTTAAGCAGTGTGAGTGTCGGGTCAGTCCTCTACAGTCAGTGTGAGTGTGTTAAGCAGTGTGAGTGTCGGGTCAGTCCCTCTACAGTCAGTGTAAGTGTGTTAAGCAGTGTGAGTGTCGGGTCAGTCTCTCTACAGTCAGTGTAAGTGTGTTAAGCAGTGTGAGTGTCGGGTCAGTCCCTCTACAGTCAGTGTAAGTGTGTTAAGCAGTGTGAGTGTCGGGTCAGTCCCTCTACAGTCAGTGTAAGTGTGTTAAGCAGTGTGAGTGTGGGTGTACCAGTCTCTCTACAGTCAGTGTAAGTGTGTTAAGCAGTGTGAGTGTCGGGTCAGTCTCTCTACAGTCAGTGTAAGTGTGTTAAGCAGTGTGAGTGTCGGGTCAGTCTCTACAGTCAGTGTAAGTGTGTTAAGCAGTGTGAGTGTCGGGTCAGTCTCTCTACAGTCAGTGTAAGTGTGTTAAGCAGTGTGAGTGTCGGGTCAGTCCCGTAAGTGTGTTAAGCAGTGTGAGTGTCGGGTCAGTCTCTTACAGTCGTGAGTGTGTTAAGCAGTTAAAATAAAAGGTGAGTATAAAAAAAAAAAAATAAAAAAATTAAATAAAATGTGTGTGGGGTCAGTCTCTCTACAGTCGGTGTAAGTGTGTTAAGCAGTGTGAGTGTCGGGTCAGTCTCTCTTCAGTGTGTGTGTTAAGGTCGGGTCAGTCTCTCTCAGTCAGTGTAAGTGTGTTAAGCAGTGTGAGTGTCGGGTCAGTCTCTCTACAGTCGGTGTAAGTGTGTTAAGCAGTGTGAGTGTCGGGTCAGTCTCTCTACAGTCAGTGTAAGTGTGTTAAGCAGTGTGAGTGTCGGGTCAGTCTCTCTACAGTCAGTGTAAGTGTGTTAAGCAGTGTGAGTGTCGGGTCAGTCTCTCTACAGTCAGTGTAAGTGTGTTAAGCAGTGTGAGTGTCGGATAATACTGACTGCAGCAGTAATGAATCCGTGAGCTGCAGTGTGTAATTCACCCTATTTATTTTGAAGTAAGTGTCTAACTGTGCATGATTTGTCAGTGCAGGTTATTCTGAAGAAAAGCTTTATTTTCATAATCATGAACTTTATTATATTATATTCAGAATTATATTCTGTTAATGCTGTGTTTTATAGTAATGGATAAATTAGCATGGTTGTTGCTGTATAGATAAAGTTAAATCCTAGCCAACAATTTTAGTTTGTAAGAATGTTTTCCTAACATTTCTATTATTAACAGAAATGTTAGAATTGTTTTTAGAATGTTCTAGGAAATGCTCTACTAATGTTACTGCAAGAATGTTTTTGATAACTTGAAGAGAACTTTTAGAAAACATTAGTCGACATTCTGAGACTGTTCCCTGTTAGCTGGGATGCTCCTTGTTTCTGTGTTTGCTAGTTGTTGTGCTTGTAGTCCTGTTATTTGTTATTTAATGTTACTGCAGCATGAGATCCTTGGCCTCATTCAGTAAACATGAATGTCATTTACACAAGAACAGAGATGGACGTTTTGCACTGAATTTCATTCTGCTTGTTCTCTTTCATGAATGAGGACAGTAGTGTTGTGAGGGTCTGAGTTGCAGGCCAACCCATCAAACGTTTGCGTGCAGTCTAGTGGTTAAAGATCTGGGCTGGTAACTTAACGGTTGTAGGTTTGAACCCCACATGGTTTATCAATTTTGTCTATTGGGCTTCTTACTGAAACACTGAATGTCAGAATATTCCAGCAGGACTGAACCTGCCGTGAGTGTTTCGTCACTTTGGATAAAAGCATCTGCTGAACGGCAAGTTTGGAGGTGAAAAATACTGTTCAGAGTCAGAGGTCACAACGGCGTGTGTCACCTTCAACAGAGTCTGTGCAGGCTAAAATGATTCTTCTTGATGTCATTTTCAGCAATGTGATTGTGTCATATTCTGGTGACAGTTTTGTTTGGACTAAATATCCAGATGCCTGTTTGTGTGATAATGCCATTAAACATGAACACAACAGACCAAACTATGATGAAGCTGTAAAGAAGCGCAACATTGAATAAAAATATTAAACACCAATAAATATATCTGCTTCCACGCTCCTGTTTCTCCACCCGTAACGTCACACCCCCCTCGCTTGACCACCTCGCTTGGTATTGCCCATCACATGCTCTGTTTCTGTCTGTGTTTAAGTGTCTTAAACACTCTATACTGCTAAAGAGAGCTAATCTCTCACACAGTGCCGTGTGGTTGAGCTCTGTGCTCGCTGACAGAACATGTTATCAGTCATGTTATGATCGCTCAGCATGTTATTGACTGATGTGTAGTGCATGTGATTATCTCTATGTGCACAGCTGGGTTTGCTCATTTTAAGTCCGGAGGCAAATATTTCCTCACCTGGTAACTGCTCTGTGAAGGAGAGAAAAGACAGAAACTAAGTCTAGCTGTCTGCTGTTTAAAGATGAAACCTGATAACTTATATGTGGACAGAAACTGATTGACCAATCATCTGAATATAATAATTGTAATTGTTCTTTAAAAAATACATTCATTTATAATCCATTTGACCAAGTAATCCATAAAACGTCTAAACTAAAACTATAATCTTATAGATATCAAGCGCTGTAATGTGACACATGTTCAAGAAGTGTTGTACTATCACTGTACTGCTGATCATAAAACATGGCTGCAGCGGCGCGTTCACGATCACCCACGCGTGGTGCCCCCCTGCGATGACGTCACGGGCGAGTGCCAGAAGTTTCTGGTGGTCTCTGCTGCCCCCACGTGTCTGAAGCCATCACCTCTGCAGACATTTCATCTCAACCTTTCTGACTTCAGACCCCATTCTTCACAACAAGACCCCACACTCACAATTTACACCCAATAAAATACTCCAGAGATTGTCGATACAAGGGAAGTGTGCGTCTGTTATAACAGTACGGAAACGAATCATGGTCTTTAGTTGTGGTAGATTATTTTATTGATTGTTTAGTCTTTTTAAATCATCTTAAGAAACTCCGGTCACAATGGGATCTTGAGGATTTAGGACAGCAGTGTGTAAGTGTGAGTTTCTACACAGGGCCTCATCACACTTGTAACATCACACTTGTAACATCACACTTGTAACATCACACTTGTAACATCACACTTGTAACATCACACTTGTAACATCACACTTGCAACATCACACTTGCAACATCACACTTGTAACATCACACTTGTAACATCACACTTGTAACATCACACTTGCAACATAGATCACACTGCAACATCACATTGAACATACCGCAACATCACACTTGCAACATCACACTTGCAACATCACACTTGCAACATCACACTTGCAACATCACACTTGTAACATCACACTTGCAACATCACACTTGCAACATCACACTTGTAACATCTCACTTGTAACATCTCACTTGTAACATCTCACTTGTAACATCTCACTTGTAACATCACACTTGTAACATCACACTTGCGTTACTGTACTTTCATGTGTGTAATACATTCACTGGGGTTTATCTGGCTGTACTTTGAGACAAACGTGTGTGCCCTAAAATGTCCTCACAAACATTACACAACCGGGTAACACTGAGTTTAACCTGTAAAACGTCCCCAGTATTACAAAACACATTCACGCATCAGTCAGTACACGCGCCCCCTGAAACTCGAACCCGCAACCTTTGCACTGCTAACTGAGCTGCAGGACCTCCCCAAACCGCCCGCTCTGTTGACGGGACGGCTGCGGAACGGAGCGAGATGAGGATGATGATGGTTGAATGATGATGATGATGAAGGCTCGGATCGCAGCTCTGTGGACGGGATTGTGAGATGAGGATGATGATGATGATGATGATGATGAAGGCTCGGATGAGGCTGTCTGTGATGATGGAGGCTCGGATTGTGAGATGAGGATGATGATGGTGATGATGATGATGATGAAGGCTCGGATCGCAGCTCTGTGAGGGGATTGTGAGTATGATGATTAGGATGATGATGATTGAAGGCTCGGATCGCGGCTCTGTGACGGGATTGTGAGATGAGGATGATGATGGTGATGATGATGAAGGCTCGGATCGCGGCTCTGTGACGGGATTGTGAGATGAGGATGATGATGGTGATGATGATGAAGGCTCGGATCGCGGCTCTGTGACGGGATTGTGAGATGAGGATGATGATGGTGATGATGGTGATGATGATGATGATGAAGGCTCGGATCGCGGCTCTGTGACGGGATTGTGAGATGAGGATGATGATGGTGATGATGATGAAGGCTCGGATCGCGGCTCTGTGACGGGATTGTGAGATGAGAATGATGATGGTGATGATGATGATGAAGGCTCGGATCACGGCTCTGTGACGGGATTGTGAGATGAGGATGATGATGGTGATGATGATGATGATGAAGGCTCGGATCGCGGCTCTGTGACAGGATTGTGAGATGAGGATGATGATGGTGATGATGATGAAGGCTCGGATCGCGGCTCTGTGACGGGATTGTGAGATGAGGATGATGATGGTGATGGTGATGATGATGAAGGCTCGGATCGCGGCTCTGTGACGGGATTGTGAGATGAGGATGATGATGGTGATGATGATGAAGGCTCGGATCGCAGCTCTGTGACGGGATTGTGAGATGAGGATGATGATGGTGATGATGATGATGATGAAGGCTCGGATCGCGGCTCTGTGACGGGATTGTGAGATGAGGATGATGATGGTGATGATGATGATGATGAAGGCTCGGATCGGCTTGTGAGATGAGGATGATGATGATGTGATGATGAAGGCTCGGATGTGAGATGAGGATGATGATGATGATGGTGATGATGATGAAGGCTCGGATCGCGGCTCTGTGGACGGGATTGTGAGATGAGGATGATGATGATGGTGATGATGATGAAGGCTCGGATCGCGGCTCTGTGGCGGGATTGTGAGATGAGGATGATGATGGTGATGATGATGATGATGAAGGCTCGGATCGCGGCTCTGTGGACGGGATTGTGAGATGAGGATGATGTGGTGATGATGATGGCTCGGATCGCGGCTCTGTGGACGGGATTGTGAGATGATGATGATGATGATGATAGGCTCGGATCGCGGCTCTGTGACCGGGATTGTGAGATGATGATGATGATGATGATGATGATGAAGGCTCGGATCGCGGCTCTGTGACGGGATTGTGAGATGATGATGGTGATGATGATGATGGCTCAGATCGCGGCTCTGTGACGGGATTGTGAGATGAGGATGATGATGGTGATGATGATGAAGGCTCGGATCGCAGCTCTGTGACGGGATTGTGAGATGAGGATGATGATGGTGATGATGATGAAGGCTCGGATCGCGGCTCTGTGACGGGATTGTGAGATGAGGATGATGATGGTGATGATGATGATGATGAAGGCTCGGATCGCGGCTCTGTGACGGGATTGTGAGATGAGGATGATGATGGTGATGATGATGATGGCTCAGATTGCGGCTCTGTGACGGGATTGTGAGATGAGGATGATGATGGTGATGATGATGGCTCAGATCGCGGCTCTGTGGACGGGATTGTGAGATGATGATGATGATGATGATGAAGGCTCGGATCGCGGTGCTCTGCTGGACGGGATTGTGAGATGATGATGATGATGATGATGAAGGCTCGGATCGCGGCTCTGTGACGGGATTGTGAAATATGATGATGATGGTGATGATGATAGGCTCGGATCGCGGCTCTGTGACGGGATTGTGAGATGAGGATGATGATGGTGATGATGATGATGGCTCGGATCGCGCTCTGGGCGGGATTGTGACGGGATTGTGAGATGATGATGATGAAGGCTCAGATCGCGGCTCTGTGACGGGATTGTGAGATGAGGATGATGATGGTGATGATGATGATGGCTCGGATCGCAGCTCTGTGACGGGATTGTGAGATGAGGATGATGATGGTGATGATGATGATGGCTCAGATCGCGGCTCTGTGACGGGATTGTGAGATGATGATGGTGATGATGATGATGGCTCAGATCGCGGCTCTGTGACGGGATTGTGAGATGAGGATGATGATGATGATGATGGCTCAGATCGCGGCTCTGTGACGGGATTGTGAGATGATGATGATGATGGCTAGAGCGGCTCGGATCGCGGATGAGTGATGATGTGATGATGATGATGGCGCAGATCGCTGCTCCGGCGGGAGTGAGAAGGAGCGCGCATGCTGCAGAAAGGAGCACATGTCGTGTCTGTGCGCGCGGAGAAACGAACCGAGCAGCACCGACACCGGTGAGACGTATCACACACATACTGACACACACACTGACACACACATACAAATACTGATACACAAACATTGACATACACACTGACACACACACTGACACACACATACAAATACTGACACACAAACACTGACATACACACACACACTGACACACACACACATACACATACTGACATACACATACTACATACACACACACACACAGACTGACACACACACACATACTGACATACACACACTATACACATACTGACATACACATACTGACATACACACACACACCCACACTGACACACACACACATACACTACTGACACACACACACACACACATACTGACACACACACACTGACACACACATACAAATACTGACACACAAACACTGACATACACACACACACACACACTGACACACACACACAAACACTGACACACACACACACACACATACTGACACACCCACACTGACACACACACACACAAACACTGACATACACACACACACACATACACATACTGACACACACAAACAAACACTGACACACACACACACACACAAACACTGACACACACACACACACACACACACATACTGACACACACACACACACACACTGACACACACATACAAATACTGACACACAAACACTGACACACACACACACACACTGACACACACACACACACATACTGACACACACACACACACTGACACACACACACATACACATACTGACACACACACACAAACACTGACACACACACACATACTGACATACACATACTGACATACTGACACACACACACACTGACACACACACACATTGCATGGGCTCAGTTTAAAAGCGTGTGTGCTGTTAACATAAGAGAGACTGAAAACATGTCTGTCACCTTGACTATGTTTCAGTGAGGGTCTGTGAAAAGGTCTTAACAGAAGTGACTGTGATAGATGGAGTTTAGGGGGACTAGAATAACTAACTTTAAATTGGTAAACTTTTGGTTAATTGGTGAATTCAAGGTGTATTCATTTTTTACAAATTACTGTTACGTGAGTGTAACTTTTGCTTGTTCATGTTGTGTTTTATTATTTGTAATTGTGTAGTTCTGAATGTGGAGATATATTACAAGCAGTCCGAGTTGAGTTTGAGTTTTTGTGTTTATATATTTTGTGTTGTCTTTTCTTTAGACAGAGTTGTGTCATATGTGTTTGCTACAAACGTGTTTGTAAAAACTGTGAGACGATTCTCTCTTTCTCTCTTGTTTTCTCTTATGCTTTTTGGAGTATAAAGGACAGAGAAATGAGCGGCATTTGATGTCTATATTAAGATAAACACACATCTGATCATTTCATTTTGTCACGCATGTGGTTTCAGAGTGATATAAAGAGTGAGTGTTTAAGACAGTTTGTATTTTCTCTTTGCACCTCACGACACAGATGAAGAGTCAGGTGTTGATGTGTTTGTTGGGCTGTTTGTAGTTTATCATTTTTACACCTTTAAAGTGTGTACTGAAGAGACCAGAGGTATAAATACAGTTCTGGTCAGACTACATCAGTAATGTTGCCATTGTCCTCTGACCTGTATGTTCCTTGGCCCGTCACATACTAATCTACCTGGCTGTTGTTAAACAAGTACAGTTGAACTACCACTAACTTTCTTGGTACCTGTACTGGTCACAGTTGAAATGAGGCATCCGGCTCAGTTCTCAGCTGCTGTGGCCTTATGGGATAGTGAAGTGTTCAGTGTGTGCTCACTTAGCAGATGAAGTATGTGAACGCTCTGCTGCTCTGTTCATGTCTCACTTCAGATAAACACTCTTCAGACAGCAGTGGGGTGTTCTGTGCTTTTCAAATGACCTGCAGCACTGGGATGAAAACCATGCCCCTGTTACCATAGAAACTGTATTATGGTTGTATATGGATTAATTTTGATAAAGTAGTGTTTGAATGTACTCATTTAGGTGTAGACTCAAGAAACATTGCCTGTGTAAAGGTCTGGGGGAAATAATTCATGACTCTGGTTATTTATAGCAGCCTGACCTTGATTTTCAAGCTGTGTTAGTTTAAACACTGTTAATATAACAGAGACAGCTGTATCTGTGTAATAATTCAGTCGTCACAACTGTCATATCACGCGTTATATCACGCTACACGTACCCCTCACATACACCTGCATGAGCCAAGCACATTTGCCATATCAATGTGTTACCATAGCAACCTCCCAAAACTTGTTACCGTGGCAACTGTTCTCTCCTGTTTTTGTGTCACTGCGGGGATGCCGTTGTGTTACCATGACGTCAGTCGTATACGTGGTGTGATGCTGCCATTGAAACTGTCTTGTGCATTGTAAAGGTTGTATATGTTGGAAGCTGTCAGCACAGACCTGCTGCTCTGTTAGTATTTGATGCATTCTTCTCACTTTAATCTGCAGGTTTTGTCTTACTGTCAGTTTGGACTGTGTGTGTGTTGAGGGCAGAACTGCAGTAGCTGTATTAGGGGTGTAACAATATTCGAAACCGAACCAAAAAACACAATTCACCACCTATGGTGCATACCATGGTGTTCTCATGACATACCAACTGCCCATTGCCGCCCCAGCCTAACCCCACTGTTGAGGTTGACGTCACTTTACCTTATGTCACAAAACAAAGTTTTCTTCCTTGACATTAATTAAATAGTAACTAGTACACTTTTTAAACCTAATAAGAGCTGTATTTTTCTAAATATTATCCAGGGCCTGGAATCGATCAAATACAGCAACACTTTTCATAAGAAAGACTTAAACACTGATCACCTTATAGTGCATCTGTCAGGTTTATTCATATATTCACACTTTATACATATTAGCAATTTATACATATGTACCTCAGAGGACTGTTTTAGAAACAAGGTTCTCTCTATCAGGACTTAATCTGTTGATAGCTTCAGTATATTTTCACACCTTTAAAATGCTCATATTTCACAATGACCATTGACAAAGTAAGTTCAATGAACTGCAAAGTAGTTATGAATGACATATTTCTGCAAGTATATTCCAAAAACAAATATAAATATAAATCAACACAATTACAGCACACATCAAGTGTGTATATTATAATAATGTCTAGTATGACACAGGCCTGTGGCTGGTTTACTGGAGGGTTTGTAAGACACTGTTCTTTCTTAAACTGCTTTGAAATAAAAATGTGTGGCCTACTGGTTAGTGAGTCAGGCTTTTAAGGCCCACTGCTCCGTGTGTGTTCACGACTTGCAGTGTGAGTTCACTCCTCACCAGTGATGGTTTAAATGCAGAGGTCACATTGTCACTATCCATATCCCGCACTATTTATGAGTTCCTCTCTGTTCTTTATGATTTAGTTGTCATTCCTACATAATCCACACCCTGTTCTTCCTGTCTGTGGCTGACTGCCAAGGTTTTGCTTGTGAGTTTAAGGTGAATCTAAAGTGAGTGTGCCTGCATATTGCACTCCAGCACTGCATATGTTGCTGTTGTACTGCCCTCTAGTGGCTGTATTGCAGACAAACTCACTTTCTCACTGTGGCTGACTGAGATTGAGAAAAGAGCTTGATGATGTCATGAAGGACTCTGCTGTATAAATGGAGTTCATGATTGTATGGTTACATTTGCTGTGGCAGACAGTGTTGTTATAAAGGGCACTGCATTATGCATGAAACAAAGAGCAAGAATTCTGTTATTGACACGAGATGCAAATAATTTCCCAGCATGCAAAGGGTGAGCTGTGCTGCAGACCTGCTCTGGTCATCTGGGTTTTGTTCTGGCAGTGTGCAGCTGTTCGTCGTCAGTGTCTCTTCAGACATCTTGTTGTGTGTTTGTTATTTTGAGAGGTTTAAAGATGGTTTTCTGTTCATAAATGATGCAGGGTCTCAGAATAAACGATGACATACACGCTCACATGAAACATTGATTATGTTCCCTCTGTAGTGTGTATTTGTGGAGCTGGTTCTGATGGAGGAAAGAGGTGCATTTATAGACACCCCATGTTAACAGGCATGTGTGTGAATCTACATCAGTCACATGAGGTTCATTTTAAGTTGTCTTAGAAGGCAGCACTGGGGGAGGAAAAAAAAAAAAAAAAGGATTTTGGGGGGAAAGGGGGGGGGGGGGGGGGGGTGTGTGGTTTTTTTTTTTTCTTACGTGTGTGTTTGTGTCTTCTTGGTGTGGTGTGTTTTCTTTGTTTATGTTTTTTTTGTTTTTGTGTGGCAGAACAAGTAATGTTGTGTTTGTGTGGCACTGATGTGAAGGGCTTGAGACAATACAGTATGAATATACTGACAGTACTGTTCATGACCTCTGTGTGTGTTGAGTTTTCTGATTGTTTATGATCTGTGTGTGTGTGTGTGTTTGTTGAGTTTTCTGATTGTTTATGACGTGTGTGTTTGTGTGTGTGTGTGTTGGGTTTTCTGATTGTTTATGACCTGTGTGTGTGTGTTTGTGCATGTGTGTTGAGTTTTCTGATTGTTTATGACCTGTGTGTGTGTGTGTGTGTGTGCGTGTGTGTTGAGTTTTCTGATTGTTTATGACCTGTGTGTGTTTGTTTGTGTGTGTGTTGAGTTTTCTGATTGTTTATGACCTGTGTGTGTGTGTGTGTTTGTGCGTGTGTGTTAAGTTTTCTGATTGTTTATGACCTGTGTGTGTGTGTTTGTGCGTGTGTGTTAAGTTTTCTGATTGTTTATGACCTGTGTGTGTGTGTTTGTGTGCGTGCATTGGTGTTGTTTTCTGATTGTTTATGATCTGTGTGTGTGTGCATGCATTGGTGTTGAGTTTTCTGATTGTTTATGACCTGTGTGTGTGTGTGTGTGTGTGTGTGTGTGTGTTTGTGTGTTGGGTTTTCTGATTGTTTATGATCTGTGTGTGTGTGCATGCATTGGTGTTGAGTTTTCTAATCAATTTTCTAAACTGCCCCATCAGAGGTCATAATGATGACAGATATTGCTGTGCCACCATTGGTTGCTTCCTTCATCAACCGGCCAATCAGAACACAGTTCCTTCCGACTTCAGACACTAAATACAGATTACAGAGTTTCAATTTCCATCTCTTGTCTTATTTTTCCAGATGAAAGTGACATATTTGTCAGATATGGTAACACATACCCAAATGCGACCTGCATTTAACCATCACTGGTGAGGAGTGAACACACACACACACACACACACACCTGGAGCAGTGGGTGGCAATCAAGGATTGCTACCTGCCAGCGCTGGAAGATCTGATCTCTGATCAGAATACACAGATCAGCACTGATGGCGTGTTAAACACAGACACACACCTGCAGTGCTGAGATGGGGTTATGCAACTCCTGGATCATTTAATGTCTTTAACACACACACTCGTCTTTCAGAGTGTCTGGTGAAGCTCTGCCTTCCTCTTTCTCCTTTCCTGACCTTTACAGGTTTCTCTTTCATTTATCTGTATTGTCTGCAGGAGTGATTAGATCCAGGTGTGAAGTTCATAGTGATTTATTATATTCTTAAGAACACTCTGCTTGATTGGCGTAACCTAGAGGATGTTTCTCAGCATCAGAGTTCACACTCACAGCATGAGTTTATAATCCTCAGCTATTATAACCCCTATTATCTGTCCAATATCTGTGTGTGTGAGAGATTTAGTATGTACTACTGGCCTACTCAGCGGAGACTATAGATAGATATTCTCTCTCTCTCTCTCTGTGATAAAATAATCAGTGTTGTGATGAAGGTTGAGTGATGTATCTGGGTCACAGTGATTGGCCTCTTTACTGGGAGACTTTAGAAAGCATCTCTCAGCACCTGCCTGCGCTGTATATTCCACACTGTTGATACCTGAGTCAGCACCCACTCAATCACTGCCATCCATCAGAGACCAAATCCACGGGCCATCCGTCAGAGCCCGAACCCACAGGCCATCCATCAGGGACCAGCGGGACCCTCCATCCACCCACTCCTGCAAATGAATACTATACTGATTTAAAAGCATCATTTGTTGAACATCTGACAGATTTCAAACGTGCTGAAACATTTTTCGCTCACAGATTTTTACACAAACCGTTACAAGAGCAGGAAAACTTGTGTTTTCAACTTTGTTTGGGAAATGTCATTTTGTAATGTAACGTAGTAATGAGGTATGAAATTTAGACGTTTTGAAATGTGTTTCAGTCTGAAAAGATACATTTGCACAAGTTGTTTTTCTTGTTATGCTGAATGCAACATGACTTAAGTTGTATTTCTGTTGTGCTTTTCACAATGTTGCAGAGCAGCTTAACAGAAGATGTTAAGCATTAAAAAGTAATACATTGGAATGAGGTGCCACCTGTACGAAACCTTGAGTCTTCTTAGGGTGCTGTTATGCTGTCAGTGTGAAACATTGAGGGAAGCTTTGATTTGACCTGCTCCCTCTGTTCTCAGTTCAGTCCCTGTTCTTCTCTCCCACCACACTCTCTCTTCATCTCTCACCCTCCCGTCTCTCTTCATGCGGACTGCTGGAGTCACAACACATCTTTAAAAGGATTCAGACTGCTGGATGTCTTTGATCCTCGAAGCCTCTGAGATGTCTGCTGACGCTGGACCGCGGGCAGATGTTGGTGATGGGACGAGGCTCTTTAAATGCACATGCAGGATGCATTATGAGAAGCTGAGCAGCTGCACGGTTCAGTGTGGATGTGACTGTGTCCTCGCTTTGTGTTGAGGGTCTGTGTTTGGTTATGGGCTCAGTCTGCGCACTTCTCTAACTCTTCAGCGTTTTCCGCGCCTGTACACCGACTGTGAGCCGGTAATGTGAAGCGTCGTCATCGCGTCGCGTTAGTCTCTCTCACCCGCTGAACCCGGTCCACAATCGTCCCCCCGTCGACGCGTGCGATGGCCGCGGCGATCGCCAGCTCGCTCATTCGACAGAAGCGGCAGGCGCGCGAGTCTAACGGCGAGCGCGCGGCGTCCGGTAAGCGCCGCTCGAGCCCCGGTAAAGAGCCCGCGGCGCGAGGGTCCCTGTGCGAGCGTCACCTGCTCGGACTGTTCGGTAAAGTGCGATTCTGCAGCGGCAAAAAACGGCAGCGGGAGAAGACGCGCCGGAAACCAGGTCAGTTCATTCACCCCTCTCTCTCTCTCTCTCTCTCTCTCTCTCTCTCTCTCTCTCTCTGGATCTCTCTCTCTCTCTCTCTGTGTCTCTCTCACTCTCTCTCTCTCTGTGTCTCTCTCTCTCTCTCTCTCTCACTCTCTCTCTGTGTCTCTCTCACTCTCTCTCTGTGTCTCTCTCTCTGTCTCTCTCTCTCTCTCTGGATCTCTCTCTGTCTCTCTCTCTCTCTCTCTCTCTCTCTCTCTCTCTGTCTCTCTCTCTCTCTCTCTCTCTGGATCTCTCTCTCTCTATCATTATCTATCTCTCACTCTCTCTCTATCATTGTCTATCTCTCTCTCTCTCTTTTTCTCTCTCTTTATCATTGTCTGTCTCTCTCTTTCTCATTGTCTGTCTCTCTCTCATTGTCTGTCTCTCTCTTTCTCATTCTCATTGTCTGTCATTGTTCTCTCTCACTTTGTGTCTCTTTTATCTATACTCTCTCTTTATCATTGTCTGTCGCTATCTCTCTCTCTTTCCTTATCAGACTTAGGCTCTATAAGGGGCACAGAAATGATCACTTATAAAAAACATAACGTGTATCAACATCTTTATCAAAAAAAAACTGAAAATGGAAATTTTAGCAGCCATAAATTCAGTTTTTTATGTCCATGATGTCAAATGTTTGTTGGTATTATTTATATTGATTTATATTTATATTGATAAATTGTCATTTATAATGATTGCTCCCCGGGTGCAGTAGTGTGCTGCCCGCTGCTCCAGGTGTGTGTGTGTGTGTGATGGTTAAATGCAGGTCACATTTCAGGTATGGGTTACCATATCTGACAAATATGTCACTTTCACTTATATAAGTATATTTTCTGATTAAGAATATATTATTTCTGCTGCAGGTCGGATCAGAGAGGCTGATATTTTTGTGTGAAGCTGGTAACTTGTGGTGCTGTAGATATTTTCCGTCAGATTAGATGCTAAAAATTAAAACTTGATGAGAAATAAGAACAGAGGTGTAAAAATGTATGTGTGTTTGTCAGTGTTGTGATTATAGTGTGTATGTGACCTTTTTAACTCTGAATTTTGCCCCAAAACACAGAAGTGAGGCCGGGTGTGAGACAGTGTCAGCTGTCACAGCAGAAGAAACCAGATTCAGCCCCACAGAAAGTCTGTTTACTGCAGTAATTAGCAGGTTACTAAAATAATTAACACATTTTAATTGGTTATCACATGCAGTTTTATGGATAGGAGACTTTCATTCTCTGAGACAGGACAGATCCGGGTATAATCTGTCCTGCTATATCAGTGTAAAACTCTTGTTCATGTGTGTGTGTGTAAGCTTCCATGTTTTAGTTTTGTGGGTGTAATTTGTGAAAGTTTTTAAAATGGGTTTGAAATTGTAATTGAACTTCATTTACAGACAAGCCTAAAGCATCTCACAGACCAGGTACAGGCAGAGATGGTGTTTGAGGAGAAGCTTCTTCAGTGAAGTTAAGGAGTTGATTTGTGTGTGTGTTTCAGAGCCCCAGCTGAAGGGAATAGTGACCCGACTCTTCAGTGAGCAAGGCTTCTACCTGCAGATGATGCCTGATGGAACCGTCAGTGGAACCAAAGATGAGAACAGTGACTACAGTGAGTCTCTGTCTCTCTCTCTCTCTGTTCCTTGTGTCCTCTGTGACAGAAACTGATACGTTCTGAGATCATAACAGGACACTGAAGATGGGTAGGTGATTAGGAGGATGTTCCCGGTGGATTCCGTCCTGTAGCTCAAATCTATCTTTAAAATAGGCTTCATTTATTTTAGGTCTTTCTTTTGATTTTAGGTAAAATATGAGCTGGATGTGTTTGACAGGATTCTCTCTCACACACACACACACACAGCTGCTCAGAGTAGATATACAGTCATGCACGTGGGTGGGTGTGTGTGATCTCTCCTGGATTCACAGTTTGTGTGTATTTCTCAAAACTGCATATGCTGTTCTGAGCTCGGACACACACACTTCATGAGCTCATCTCCTCGCCGCACTTCAGATGTTTTTCTCAGGATTTTCTCTCTCAGTCTCTTTGAAGGTCTCCCACTCAAGCTCTGAATCTTCTGTGAGATGTTTTGGAATGTCACAGCCTTTTCTTCTTATCCGCACAGCTCACGTTAGCAAGTCCAACCGGCTTAGACAGCGAGTCTTTGTGTAGCACAAGTGACACACACTGCTGTGTAGTGAATCTAAGTCTTACACAAGAGATTCAAAATTCATAATGCATTTTACTTTCTCACTCTGACATGTTATCAAGTCCAACACAACCCCCTGAGAGAAATGTAGGGTGGAGCTTGATCAGGAATCAATTGGAAAGGGAAGCAGGACATTGCAATCCAGGATGGAGTCAGATGATTGGAGAGAGGAGGATAAATGTAAGAGGTCGTTGTGATGTCATCTAAAGAGGAAAGATTTTCGTCTTTGTAATAAAATACAGTGCTAAAAAGTTCACAGTAAGTTCATAATAAACTGGGAAGGTTTGTTAAAATTAAATTAAATTAAGCAGTTTTGATTTCATGTAGATTTTAGCAACCTTATATTCCTCACACATGTTTAGTTTGTAGGTGGGAAACAGCTTTTTCAGATATATAGTTATTATAGTAAATATATTCTGATTACAGAGCTCAACAATGAAAGATTGTATTTAGAATAACATGCATTCACAATAAGGAATATTTAGATGTTATGTTGCCTTTACGCTTATACGTTTTCATCTAAAGTGAGAGTATTGATCAGCTGGTTACCCGATACATTCAGAATCTGGGCATCAGAATTCTTCTGAAATGTACAGTCATACAGTGTGTTACAGGTGATGAGTACTGTTTAACAGGACAGTCAACACTGTTATTACTGGTCATACTCAGGGTTACAAACACTTACGAAAACTGGCTGTACACTGATGCTGGCTGTAGTGCCCCCTGTGGCTCAAACAGCAACACCTACAAACAGCAGTACATTACTGATCTGTGTCTGTGAAAGTGGACTTATAGAGAGAAGGTTTGCACTAATGTTTGCGTAGAGTGCACACGTACACAAATAATTTTACCCCCACACTCTTACTGTATTACAGCCCTTTAATTTGTGTCTGTTTTTATTTCTTATTTAAGTTGATGAAATGTATTTATTGTTAGAAATAGAGTTAATTGAGAGCTGTGTTTAGTGTCTGAGCAGTGAACATGTTGTGTGTGTGTGTTTCAGCTCTGTTTAATCTCATCCCGGTTGGGCTGCGTGTGGTGGCCATACAGGGTGTGAAGGCCGGACTCTATGTGGCAATGAATGGAGAAGGTTTCCTCTATTCCTCAGTAAGAAAAAACACTCCACATGTCTGTCTGTCAGTGTGTCTCTGTGTGCGTGTGAACACCCAGCTAACAATTTTAGGCTATAAAAACGTTTCCCTAACATTTTCATTAAATAACAGAAACATTAAAACTGTTATTCTGAATGTTCTAGGAATGTTCAAAACATCCAGTTTTTTAGACGTAGCCTTATCGTTTTTGCTTGGTTATAGCAATGTTATTCAAACATTTAGGTCTTTAACATTTTTAAAATGTTCCACTAACTACTTAAGAATAACGTTTTTGATAAATACGATATATAATGTTTGAAAAACTTGTAATGTTGGTGCTGGAATGGTTTTGATAACTTTGAGAGAACTTTTGAGAGAACGTCAGCTAATGTTCTGAGAACATTCTGTTAGCTGGGCATGTGTCTGAGTGTGTTTGTATGTGCATGTCTGTGTGTGTGTGTCTGTTTCTGTGAATGTGTGTATTCTGTGCCTGTATTTATCTGAAGCTCTCTGTGATTATGTGATTATAGGATCTGTTTTGTTTCTTTTCTCTGTAGCATTTTTCAGGGTATGTACTATTACACAATTTTGATGTTTGTGTGTGTGTTTTGGAGAGAAGGGCAGACTGTCACTGTGTTACAGTTGTGTTGTGTGTTTTTACAGAGTGCAGTGTGTGATATTTGGTGTGTGTGACTGGCTGTTGAAGATGTTGTGTTACTTTTGTTGTGTGTTGTTATTGTGTGTGAGCAGGTGTGGTTGTGTGTTTTATTGTGTTCACGTGACAGACACTATATGAGGTGATCTGCACAGATGTTAATATCTGTCTGTGAGGAACATTTCAGATCAGTCACTCATGAGGTCTCGTGTCCTTTTTTTTCTGCCTTCATTTTCAAACAGATGTTTTTTTTGTGATTTTGCTTTAACCTTTGTGTTCAGTGTAGAAAATACGCCAAAGAAAAAGGACAGAGAACAGCTTTTTAGTACTAGTATTTTCTCATGAGCTGAAATATATAACAAGAAGAATTTTCTGGAAGCGACAGTCATGTGATAGAGAGAGAGAGAGTCTGTACTTCTGTCTACATTCATAATTCACAGATCTGTGTAGTTAAATATTTAAGCCTGGCCTCTGAACTCAAACACACACACAGGGTCTCTGCTGTAGCTTTTCTCTGAACTGTGTTAATGATCATTAAACCTCACAGCAGTTCTCTGGTTTGTGGCTTTTAGAAGTTCAGATCTCTAGATCTGAGAAACAGAGAATCTGAGAAACAGATTCTTGACAATAACACAGATAGACTAGTACTGGAATTAACCGTGGTATTAATGACTGTAATTATTGATACTGTGTTAATACTTCACATATGATAATATTGTGAATAATTCAGCGGCAGTATATCTGACACTCCAACACAGCAGGTGGAGCTGTTGCACCTGTTTAACATTTTACTTTAAGAGCCACAATGGCCACAGCCAGAAAAGAAAACACAAACTGACTGACAGCATGATTTATTTAGTCCTTTTTAAAAATTTCAGCAGATATCATGATAATATTGTTACTGTGAACTCTTTTGGCCGTAATAACCATGTAGTGGAAATCTGATATCCGACAACGTTATGCTGCTGTTTTTGCCACGTTGTATTGTTGTTGTAGCTTTACATGAGATGAAACTGATGGAACAAGCTGCATGCTCTTCTAAAATAATCTCTCATGTGAAATGTTCTGTGTTTCAAAATGTGTCGCTTAGGTTTAAGTCTTTATTAAAGAAAAAGAAAAAATGTTGTGAACCAGCCCAGTGAGGAACACTAGTGGTTGATCTTTCACTAGTTATGTACAGTCTAATCTAGACAGAATGTATAGAAATCCATATTAATAAGTTTGTATTTAGTGTTACGTAACGTTACACGTGTCTGTGTGTGTCATTGCAAATGTGGATGTTGGTCTATCTTTGGGGTGAGAAAGTGTTAATTAACTCAGTTTCAGTGTGATAATGAACATCTGTCGATGTGTGACTGTGTTTGCATGTGTTGTCTGAGTGTGTATTTGTGTGTGTGTTGTTGTAAATGCAGGATAAGGTGTGTATGTAAAATGAATGGACAGTGTTGAAATAAAGCAGGCCTGCTTCACAGCTGTGTAGTTACAGCACATGAATCCACACTTGGAAATGACTGACAACCAGTCAGATTCAAGAATTCAACAAAAACTGTGGTGTAAAAGCATTTCTTTGGACGACACTGTACTTCATGTAACAGAGTGTTGTTCATGTTGGGCTGGTGTTGTTTGTGTGTTGATCTCTGTGCGGTTGGCGTTATTTTGCTGTGTGTGTGCTGTATTATACAGAGTGCATTCAGCAGTTTTATTGTTTGGGTGCTGTAGATCACGTACTCCTGCAGGGTAAAAGTGTGTGCGTGTGTGTGTGTGGTTCACTGCTGGTTATTTAGTGGGTTTCATTTCCTAAAGTGGTGTATGAGTATATCAGTGATGCTGAGACAGCAAACACCTCCTTTACATTGTGTGTGTTTTATGTACTGTGGGGTCCAACATCTGAGGCCACATTGAAAATCTGGGATTTTTTCAATTTAAACTTGGTAATAAAGTCTTTGTTGTATGTAAAATTGATAAGCCAATTTCTGACCATGCAGATGTTCCTGCAGAGATGTTTTGAGGAACATTATCAGATCTGCTGCTGCTGGTGAAACAGAAGACCGACCAGCTCATGACTTCACTCTTAATTGTTATCCTGGTGTTTTAATTTGTAAAGAAGAATGTACTGAAGGGAGATAAAGAAGAGAATGAAAAATAAAAGCATTTTCACATGGTGGTGTCAGAATTTTGAACCCCGCTGTTTATATATAGATGTAACTGTATGTTAATTGTGTCAAGAGTGTGTGTTTACCTGAGGTGATTTCTGCTCTGGTTGACAACAGTCTCCACTCTCAGCACCTGTGCATACATATGACTCCTTAAAGATAACTGACACACACACACACACACACCTGAAAGCTATTACAGTGTTTTAACTGCCTTTCCCACTGAATACCAATTACTTGACATCACCTCTCGTCTCTCTCTCTTTCCCTCTCTCTGTCTCTCTCTCTTTCTCACTCTCTGTCTCTCTGTAGGATATGTTCACAGTAGAGTGTAAGTTTAAGGAGAGTGTGTTTGAGAATTATTATGTGATCTACTCGTCCACACTGTACCGACAACACGAGAGTGGCCGCGCCTGGTTCCTTGGACTTAACAAGGACGGGATCATTATGAAGGGAAACCGTGTCAAGAAAACTAAACCCTGTTCACACTTCGTGCCCAGACCCATTGAAGGTGAGATCACACATACACACACTCATGTTTGACTGTAGCAGTGAGATCATGCCATACACTTCCATTGATTTTATATCAGGCTAATGATATTTTCTATCTGTCAACCCTAAACCCTCCCCTAAATCTAACCCTCACACAAACATGCGACTGACATCAGATCTAAAGAAAAATATGATCTGGCAGATTTATGAGTCTTTTTATTAGTGAGAACCAGTAAAATGTCTCAAGTTATGTCAAGTCATGATATTTCACTGTGTTAGTGAGAACATTTGACCCTCACAAATACAGATAAACCTGTACACACATGTTATCAGTTGTGTATTATAGTAATAAATATGTCATTTTCATAACTAATATGATACTATTTTCGAGTGTTCTGTACTTCAGCATGATTGTGATGTTTCCTCTCCTGTAGTGTGTATGTATAAAGAGCCATCGCTGCATGACATCGACGAGAAGCAGCGATCCAGGAAAAACTCAGGGACTCCCACTATGGGCACCAGAAAAGAGCTGAACCAGGACTCTACTGACCACGAAGGATCATAGCCACACACACACAGTAAACACACAGTAAACACACCCCTGTGACCCCGGAGCTGAACGCTTTCTTACACCCCAACAAACAAACAGCAACTTCAGCATCTACAAACATCAAACGAAACAAAAAAGATGAAAAGAAAAGCAAAGCTGATTTCTTGTTTTAGGGATATTTGAAAATCAGGACATGATTTTACATTTTATGCAAAGTCTGGCGAGAGTCTGTTGGCGTCTCGTTGTCGTGGAGACGCACGAGGATGTTTCTGTTGGCCGTCTGAGCTTTAAGCCATGTTTGATCCTCACACTTTGATTTATGAATGCCAAAAGCACTTTCACTTACTGCTATGTCTCGCACATCATGAATATTGAATGTTCTCATTGATTGTGTCCTCCAATCATCGCTCTGCTTTTTTATTTGGGTGGGGAGGGTGGGGAATTCTGCTCTCTGATTGGCTGAGTCTAGAAATTGTGCCCTTCTGATTAGCTCTGACAGTCATGTGACCTCACTGGGATAGAAGAAGTCCACCAGATAATATTGGACAAATTCATCTCATTTGGCTGTAAACTGTGCTAAAGGGGTCGTATTCTGCACTGTTGCGGCATTGTTTACTTTCGCCTGAAGATCACAAACATTAGTCGAGGTTTCTTACATAAGATGTTTTCATCTCTCACACTCGCTCTGACTCTTAGATTCAAGGCTGGTTTTGCTGCTGTACTTTAAGACTTCAGTTTGTCTCTTGTATATTATTGGTTAACCTCTGTACTGGTGATGTCACTGGATACTGAGTAGACTTGTAGATGTGTCCAGCCGTATGTAAATGAACTCATGAACATTTCTGAACCAGCCGTTGTTGTAGATTATTTAATTTCATTGTAAGTAATATCCACTACACAGACCTCTTTAATATGACATGATATGACCCCTTTAAAATGTGATCATGTGAGGAATGTGTTTAAAAGCCCCATGCAGATGGGATTAGCTTCATATGGGGAGGTGGGTCATGTGATAATCACATAATCTGCTTCAGAATCAAAACCAAACCCTCAGTAATTGTTTTGGACTCCACGTTCATGTGCCAGTAATGATTACAGAATCATTTACCTTCTAGAAAACAGTCAGTATAAAGAACTGCGGGTAACAGTCA
>JAZGTH010000075.1:920000-935000 GCA_036877525.1 Chromobotia macracanthus | reverse complement strand
CAGATCTCGTTTCACTTCAACATTCAGCTGTTGATGTTACTTGATATGTCAGCTCATGAAGTTATGTCCTCTAATGATGGTCTGTCAAACTCTTGAGTCCTGCACAGTTTCTTCTTGCCTTGTTCCTAAAGGTCTTTCTTGACCTTAAATCACAGGTTCGAGTGTTGGTTTAGTGCTGGAGCTAAACTGCTCTGATCAGAACACAAAACAATTCATGACTGCAAGACAACACATGAAGTCCACTAGCGCAGACATCTAGCACAGAAGATTTTGTACTTTTCCTTAAGGTTACTAAAATTGGAGAATACTTTTTGTTTTAAGAAATCACCCACCACTCTGTTGTTGGATCTGATTCTGCAAATTTGAAGCGGTTGTTTTTTTGAAGCATTATGGAGTGAGTCATGGGAAATTTCGAGGGCTGTGTTTACTGTGTTTATAGCATTGAGGAATATATTAATTCACATGATTGTGCTGCTGATTGTGTCTTATTTTGTGTTGTGTGTTTTTGGCAGGCTTGTTGTAATATCAGAACTGCTGTTAGCCAGGCCTGGTAAGAATGAATCACACTACCTCAGATTTTTAATTCTCACACCCAATCACCTGTAAATCAGTAATCTGGAGCTAAACTCTGCTCATCTGAGCTGTACATTACAATAGCAGTAAAATAGGCCTAAATCAAACCAGGTGAGAAATGTCATTGAAGTTCATACACAAATCTCACTATCTTTCACATTTTAACACTGGGTTTCATATGGGCTGAACTATTGTCAGAACTGCTGTGTCTGTATTGTGTGTTTGGCAGGTGAGGGGACTGCGGTGAGAAATCTCACAGCTGTTTTGGGTCAAAGTGTCACATTACGATGTCCTGGAAGACCGAACATTCCTGTCAAACGCTTGTACATACAGAAAGATAATAAAAGCAATCCGGTGTTCATCAATGGTTTTGACACCGAGGGACAGCTGGACATCTTTGCTCAATACAAGAACAGAACCAAAATGAACCGAACGGACCACAGTATGGAAATGACAAACATCTCAGTGTCAGATGAAGGATTGTACAATTGTGTTGTTTTTACCACCCCAACAAACCCAGAAAACTTTGAAATATATCTTAATGTTATAGGTAAGACAAGATTTGTAAGTACAGGGTTGGGAATAGTTCGTCTGTGGGTGTATGTTTATATATATATATATATATATGGGTGTATGTGTGTTTGTGTTGGAAACTCAGTGCTGACTAAGGACCAGCATGTTTTACTGACGTGGATGCTAATAGTCTGTAGGGAAGTGAAACATTGTGGGTGGGTGCAGGCAGGAGGGGTTCTCCGGATCTCTAAAATGTCACTGTATTCCTCTGTTCCCTCCTTTCAAAGCCGAGTACAGCATTCCCACTGTGACGGAAAAGTGCAGCCCTGTGACTGGTGGAAAGAGCTGTCAGTTACACTGTTCGTCTGTGGGCGGCTACCCCCAGAGAGACGTGAAATGGGCGGGGCTTAATACAAGCCTGTGGAGTAGCATTGACAACAGAAGTTTTCAAGATCCACACTCTAAAACATGGACCATTACTGAAACCATCCCATACTTCTGCAGTCAACCCACCAGTGTCAACTGTTCAATAGGAGGCGCTGTCTCTAACACAGTCACCATCTGTAAGTGTGACAGGTGACATCACTGGTCCATTAGACTGTTAATCACTTGTTAATGATGTTGGTGAATTAATGACAGAGTGTGTTTCATTTTTGCAGGTAAAGAAGCAGAAGAGAAATTCCCTCTCGACGTGGCTGTGATTTTAGCCATTATTGTCATGTTGCTGTTAGTATTTATTGTCTCATCTGCTTACATTATACAGCGGTGCTGTCGCAGAAGACGACGTCCAGGTACGAAAAAGAAAACAATTATCAGCAGGGTTGAGTAAATCTCAGAACTGACTCCTGCTCAATTCAAGAGTTGAAATATTAACACCATAATTTGACTCTTCAATCTCAGATCAGTTCTGAATGGTGAACAGCCCTGGTTGACATCACTCCACCTGATTTTGCCAAGCGAGAGATGTTCTTGATCCAACACCTTACCTACGCCAAACCATAACCTATCCCTAAAGTCTGGAACACACCAAGAGTTTTTGAGTGTCAACTGACCTAGTTTATTCAGTGTGTTCTGCTCGGTCGGCTAAAGTTCGTCCCTATTTGCTTTTATGGCCCGATTCAGCATGCTAAATCAGTGATGTAGCTCGTTGGTGAGTCAGATCATTATGATGTTCGGCTGTTTGGCTTAGTGAACCAGTGCACAAGAAGAAAATCAGAATTAACAATGCAAGCAAACGAGTCAAGAGGGAACACAAAACGACCTTCTCATTGTTTTGTATTTCTCATTCCAGTATGCCAATATTTTATAAAGATGTGGCTGTCTGAAACAGGTCAAGTGAGTTTGGTGTGTTCCATCTTAAAATCTGAATCCCTCAAATCTGATTGGCCTGTTGACCCAAGAGCATCTCTTACTTGGCACAGTCAGAAGGCTGATGGACATCATCTGTAACTTCAGCTCTATCCAGCATCAGAGAGTGTTTTAATCTCTGTCTTCTCTCCACAGATGATCGTGCTCTGGAAGTTCCATTAGCGTAGGTATCTTCTCACTGCTTCCATAACACCAGAGACTTGATTTACACACAGATTGTGTTCTGTTGACACCAATGAAATAACCAATGAAATGCCTGTATTTCTAATCAGCGACTGCCATTCGCAGCCTCAGACCAGCTGAGACCTGATTGCTGAGAATGTTCTGGAAATTATCTACACAGAGGTGCCTGCAACCCCAGTCAGAGCTCTGACCAATCACGCCTGTTGTGGAGCAGGTTCGTCCAATGGAACATCATGCTTTTAAAGTGACCTCACTGGCTACTGTTCCAGCCATTTACCTGCAGAACAATGTTGACGATCATGCACACATTCATGCATCTATTTCCTTTCTCTCTCTCCCCCTCCCTCTCTCTCTCTGTCTCTTCCTATCTATATATTCATGTGTATCTATACACATACACACACATTTCATCATGTTATACAGTATATATAGGTTGTGTGAGGCTGTAACATAACACATCGTGCCACTTTAAGATGTCACCTTCAGAATAAAGCTTTAACCCTTTCCAGAGGGCTAACAGAACTCAGGGTTAGTGTGTATTTTAAAATAAAATATTTAAAATAATATTTTTAATATTAAAATAATGTGTTGATAACAGTCCCTTATTTAACTTACGACCGTGAGGTTGAAATGGCGACTGTTACTTATTTACGCTTGCGTTTCATTTGTGCTGAAGGGATGTTTCATTTGCTTCTAGAAGGCAATTAATTGTGTATTTATCAATGCTTTATTTTAAAGCCAGTTCTCAACGAGGAGCACAATATTTTTTTATTATATAGAGTCATACTGACATTTTCTCTGGTCTGGCATTCTGGATTCTTTTGTGCTATAATTGTTCTCAGGGTGAGAGTTAGGGGATATTTAATTTTCTGTTAAAATGAAACCTGTTTCCTTGTGGAAATGTCTTCATGCACTTTGTTTTCTGAACTACTGTTACTCTGTGATGTAATAAATAACCTTCTGTTTTCAGATCAAATAAACTAATTCTTTTGGTTGTTGTGCACTGACCTATTTCATTATTGGTATCTTAGATTCATACAGCAAAACAGAGATTTTTGAAGACAGAAAAGTTGATGTCCAGTTTAATGTTCTGATGTCTCACTGTGTTTGATCTGTAGAAGAATCAGATGAGCTGATCAGATGAATGTGAGGTGTGGTGTGAGTTTCAGCCAGCAGGCCGAGTGATGAGACTGTTAGAACAGCAGAAGTCAATCAGTAATTAGTGAGTTTCCATCAGTTGAGTTGAGAGCTGCTTGTGTGTCTGATTCCAGAAGATTTCTGAATGATGTGCGTCCATGACATCCTGTAAGTTCAGTACTTACCAGATCCTGTATTTACACAATGTGACTAACTCCACAGTGGTTGTCCTGCTGGCAGGTATACGGTGCTGTAAAGATTACTTTGCTTCTGTGTCAGATGTGGTTAGAGTTGATTTCATTTTTACAGCACAAATATTCAAACAGGTAAAATTCTCGCTCTAGTTTTTTTCTTTAATATCCTGTTTCTCAGGAATATGTAAATTGTGAAAGTACAACAGGACTGAATGTTGTCTCATGTTGAGTCAGTGTGGTTTTGTACTGAAGCTGTAAGATCGTGTGTTATCAGAGATGGTAACTTTAACTCTCTTCAAATGGGAAATAACATTGACAAACTAAAACAATCAGAAGACTGAGACTCATGTGAAATGAGCAGCACTATACTGGCAACTGCCTGAGAGATGAGAGAAACCTCTGGCTAGCAAAGCTCAGAAAAGGTATTTATGATATGATAAGGGGTGAAATACGATTCCCAGTTTAAGATTATAAATCTGTGTTCAGACTTTATCAGACCTGCAGAGAGGAAGTTGGGGGTGACAAATGATTGATTTCTGGCTGGAGGAATTTTTAAACTGCTGTGATGAAGAGGGTACGACGTCTAATTCCCGACGTCTGAATGTTTAATTCCATGAAACAAAAGGATCTTCTGAGGTCACACCACGTTTGAAGGTTTAAACTTTAACAGCTTCTGGATAATGAACAATAACATGGACTCTAAGATCTTTCTTAAGTTTAATTTCTCATCTGATACAAAAGCATCCTTAAATAAATTTTTGTTTTTACATTTTTTAAGTTTTTACAAAGATAAATTAGCATTTCATAACACAAACAACAAATATTACAAACAATTACAAATACCAGTTTATGTACAAATCCATCGAAAGGCTCTTGGTGAAATCCAGGACTGTCTGTACCACCTGCAGGAGTTTAAGGCACTTTTGAAATGGCAAAATGTTTGTGTAAAAATGGTTCTCATCAGTTAATACATTCAGCGCTCTCTAGGGCAGTCAGTGATTGTCACATCCACAGTAAGTGGCTCGACTGAGACTCATGTCTTCACATTCAGTCATTTAAGTGTGAAAGCCTCTCAACAGTGTAAAAAACATCATAGCTTTGTCATCTCAGAAACAGACAGTAACTAAATATTTAAGGTGTATTTATGGACTGACTAACCAAGGGGTTTCTGGAGTCTCTACACGTACTGTAATTATGAGTTTCTGACTCACATCTTTGGTGAATTTGCATTTATAACTTTAAGAAGTTTATGAAAGCTCTGACCCCGCCCACATGAAGGTCATGATGTCATACAAAAACACCTAAAATGGCAGAAAGAGCCTTCAGAGTTGAATCTCCGAGAACACAAAATGATGATGTTTTCCACATGAATTGGGCACTGGGTTTGGATTGTGGAACAGACTGAACTGTAAGGGAACAGGGGCACGCCGTGAGGTAAACAACACTGATGAGGATCTCTGCTGTGGCTCAGTCTGAATGCAGCAGCAGGTCAGGTTGAGTAGCTAGCACTCCTCTGAAATGAAAGGCACTTCAGTGAGCATTTACATTAGCTGTAGTGCATAAATCACTGGATATGGTATTTACACAGAGTAACTGCTGCACCAGAGCTGTCCAGTGTAAAATCAACTTAAGAACATTTTGTGTAACATGAATAGGGAGAGGAAGTGTGTTGCAGTTACAGGAAATGTCCACATGGTGGCACACTTGTCTCAGTTTTCTCCACCTGCATCATTCCCTGAGGCGTTCTGTCTTTTACATGTTTCCCTCCACATTTTTTTGTTTCTTCTTCTGTCTCACTTTCTCTCCTCTGTTTCACACAACGGTCTCGTTGCCTTTTCCCGGTTTAACCCAACCGTTGGTTGTCCGTTTGACGCGGTTGTTTCGTCCACTATAAACGAGGCGATGAGAACATCTCTCCCAGGTGTGAAGGGTTTTGGCTGACCACACCCACATACCTGACGTGATGCCCACCAGCAGAGACATGAAGATCCTCAGCATCTCGGCCGTCATGTAGGAATCATGCGCTGACTGACGGAAGTCTGCCCAGTTTGAGATCTCATAGAAGTAGCAGGCGATGACGCAGGTGGCCGGGACTGTGTAGAGCACAGAGAACACGCCGATCTTCACCATCAGCCGCTCCAGCTTGTCCGTCTTGGTTCCATCCTTCTGCAGGTTGGATCGGATCTTAAAAAGAGCCACCAAACCCGCAGCGATAAACAAAGTTCCGATCACCAGGTACGTGAAAAGTGGAGCCACGACAAACCCGGTGAGTGCGTCCAGGTTCTGGTTTCCCACGTAACACATCCCTGTGAGGTCATCGGCATCCACCAATCGCATGATGAGGATGACAATGGTCTTCACTGCGGGAATCGCCCAGGCCGCAATGTGGAAATACGAACTGTGCATCTCGATGGCCTCATGACCCCATTTCAGTCCTGCGGCCAGAAACCACGTCAGCGTCAGAATCACCCACCAGATAGAGCTCGCCATGCCGAAGAAATATGAAAGCAGGAAGACAATGGCGCAGCCCGTGTTCTTCAGCCCCTCCTGCACTAAAACCGGGACAGCCGCCTCCTCCAGGTCACAGGAGATGCGCTCGCGCCCAACGGTCAGCCGTGTGATGAAGGCCACACTGTAGATGTTGTAGCACATGCTGAGGAAGATGATGGGCCGCTCTGGGTAGGAGAATCGTGAGGAGTCCACCAGGAAGGTCAGCACAGTGAAGGTGGTGGAAATGAAGCAGAGAACCGCCCACACAGCCATCCAGACGTCCGTGAAGACCTTCGCCTGACGCCGGTAGAGTCCCGTGTCGTAGCCACACTGCAGTGAGCAGCTGCTGCTGCGCTTCACCCAGGCATACTGCTCCACGCCTGCGCCCAGCGCCACGCACTCCTCCTCCAGCGGAACCAGAGGCCGGACCGCATGAAATGCTGGGTCTTCGTCACCTGGACCTTCCATGCACATGTGGTTCTGATCATTAGTGGGTGGAAACAGGCTGCAGTTGAGGACATCTGGCCACACAAAGCCAAACTCCTGCAGGACCGGAAGACATTTCCTTTTCACAGACAAGCACATGCTCCCACACGGACCAATGGGGATCGGAACCTTCTCCGTGCACATGGGGACGTAGACGGAGCACAAGAAGAACTACAAGAGAAAGAGGCAGAACATTAGACATGTGCTTCAAACAAGTACACCAAAATCACCAGAGCAACTAAATCTTTCCTGGAAAACATTTTAAGCTGCTTATAATTGCTAAAAAAATAACATGTCACTGGGCTTTTCTAATGCTTAGTTTTCAGCATGTTCAGATGTTGGTGTCTCTGCCGTGGTTTTAATCTCACTGTGTTGTGTGTGTAAGTAGCAGCTCTGTGCAGCAGGCAGTTTGTTTGGGTTTCCTGCTGTGCGAGTATATTTGTGGGCATGTAGGGAAGTTTTGGAGAGCGTGACTGTACTCAGGGGAGGAAACTATGGATTTTTCTGGGGTCATGTGGGAACGCAGACACATCCACTTAAGGAAATGACAACAGCAACTGCTATCTGCTCTAAAAATACCTTAATTTATATATCTTCATTATAGCATTTATTTCAGGAGCTGCTTCAGAAAGAACTGCAGCCCGTTTAAGATGTTTGTGATAAGAGCTTCAATCACGAGGTTCTCCAGCAGAGTTTTTTCTCTACACTGATTCAGAAAAACAACAACTGCCTCTGTCTTCAGCACACACACACGCTTACACACACGTATAATGCTTTCTGTAGTCTACTACTGTTCCTAAATTAAGATTTATAGCCACTACATATTTTTCTCTCACCCTTTAAGAAACACGTTGGTATTTTTGTTACAGATTATTATAGTTTTTTAATATAGATTTATTAAAGCATTATGGAATGCATTTATAAGTGGATGAATTAGTTTCCAGAAATCTGTTCTTTACAAATAAGTGAAACAATACACACACAGAGCAAGTGTGTGATCAGAGCCTGAGAAGAGACGATACTTGTGTGTTAAAACAAGCTGTATGTGTTTGTGTATGTGTGCATACAGTCATACAGTATGAGTGTGTGCGTGTGTGTATGAGTGTGTGTCCAGGTTTGGTTATATCTGAAAGGCCTGTTTTTCAGAGAAATGGGCACAGATGAAGCATTAAGTCATATGAGAATATGTGAAGCGATCTCACTATCTGAAAGGCGCATAAATCATCCAGATTTGCGAATGTCTGGAGGAGTGTCTGATGTGTACTGTACAAGTCATTGTGTGAGTATGAAAGCACCTATTATACAGTGTGTGTGTGTGAGTGTGTGTGAGAGAGTGAGTGTGTGTGTGTGTGTGTGTGTGAGTGATAGTGTGTGTGTGTGTGTGTGTGTGAGAGTGTGTGTGTCTGTGTGTGAGTGAGTGTGATAGTGTGTGTGTGATAGTGTGTGTGTGTGTGTGTGTGTGTGTGTGTGTGTGTGTGTGTGAGTGAGTGTGTGTGTGTGTGTGTGTGTGTGTGAGTGAGTGTGTGTGTGTGTGTGTGTGTGTGTGTGTGTGTGTGTGTGTGTGTGTGTGTGTGGTGTGTGTGTGTAGTGTGTGTGTGAGTGTGTGTGTGTGTGTGTGATGTGTGTGTGTGTGATGTGAGTGTGTGTTTGAGTGTGTGTGAGTGTTAGTGTGTGTGTGAGTGTTAGTGTGTGTGTGAGTGTGTGTGAGTGTTAGTGTGTGTGTGAGTGTGTATGTGTGAGCTCACCTTCAGCTGGCCGGAGCAGCCGTACTGTATGAGCGGAGTGAATGTGGTGAGCTGGAGCTCGGCGTCAGACTGCAGCACGTTACCCACCAGGTTCGGCATCTTGGTGACGTTGTATCCCAGATCCTGACACATGGAGATGCGGATCGGGTCGCAGGTCACTTCCTCGTCGTCCCCGAACCCAAACACCGCCGCGACGAGCGTCAGCAGCGCGAGCCCGAACCGAGCCGCGAACACACGCATCCTCCGGTGCGTAAATCCCTCCGAGTCACGGGAGCGCGCACTTACGCGCGGGCTTGTCGCAGCTGAAACGCAACCGGTCCAAACTTTGTCCGCGTCTCTCAGCACGGAGAGCGCGGGCCGGTACCGGGAGCCTCACGAGCTCAAGCTTTCTGAAATCTCCGTGTTCAGACGCTCCGGTCCGCCCGTGACTTCCGCGCGCTCCGGTCCGTCCGTGGCGCAGTCGCGCGGGTTCTGCTCGGTTCACGTCTAGACTAAGACTGGACCGCTGCCCTCGGACCGCGTCAGCCAATCAGAGCGTCGGATGGAGGACGGGGCGGGGCTAGCTACAGCTACAATAACACAATGGGCAGACAGGAGCGTGTAGTCTTATTATAAACTTTATAACCGGAGGAGCGGTAACGTTTTCATTTATTGTGACACATTTCATTTATCTTTTAACGTCTAATCTTCTTAGCCTGCATCTTTTTCTCTCAGTTTGTGTTTGTAATTGTTTTAATTGTTGTAAATATTACTTCTTTTTCTATATTATACATATAGAAAGCTCTTTAAAATGCCATTATGGATGAAATAGTTTTATTTGTTAAGACTCCGTTGCTTCACATGAGCTGTTATCATTCAGAACATGAAATAACTTGCAGCAGTTTCTTATTCCTGTAGATAACAGAACCGGCTCTTTTCTTATTATTTGTTGTTTGTGTTCTTGAGTCTTGTGTGCAGCAGGATTTCAGACTCTCATTAAAGTGATCTGTGTGAAGAAGCATTTCTCTTCTGGCAGAGATTTGTGGGTCTGAACCCAGATTACAAGCGTTAGATTGATGCGTCCCCTCCCTCTGTTTCGCCTCAGTGGTCACTAACTATCAGAATAATCTCCCGCCTCAACCCCCTGCCCGACACCCGCCTGCTCACAGCCCCCTCCCGTGACCCGGCGGGCGGAGGTCAGCAGTGATTAGCAGATTTTAAACGATGAACTGGGAAAGAGGAGACTGGCAGACTGGTATCTGTGGAGCAGCCATTAAAATGGTAATGAACCAGTAGATTGTGTTGCAGTGCTGTCCGGAAAACAGTTCTCAATCAGGTTCTGTGCTTTCTATCAGACTCTGTGACTGTTCTCAGTCACCAAGAGGATCGTCAGCCGGATTTTAGCCAACTGTTATCAGAACAAATCAAACCAAATAACTTTATTTTCACATCAATTTATGTAGAAGGCGGCTGTCGTCAGGGGAGGACGCAGCAGTCAGGGTTTGTCCCCACTCACATACAGTTAGTTAGGTATGTGTGTGTGTAAATGTAGCACCTGCGCTTATATCAGTGGATGTAAGCCCAGATAAAACAGAGGGAGGCAATAAAACAAGACTGAATGTTCTGTGTTTGTGTCTCATGAGTGTGTGCGCTGCAGTGTATGAACAAGCTGTAGCAATGTAAACTCTTGTCCTAGCAGACAGCATCTCATTTGATCTCAGAAACATCTGATGGCAAATGTTTGAGTACATATGTAAACTAACTCACTAACCCACCAAACAAAACAATTCAAGACTCACCCAACACTCAGCTAATATATCAACCAGCTATCAGATCAAGTAGCCAATCGAATGATTCCAATAAAAGCAAAAGTGTTTCTTGAGTGAAGCCCCAGACGCTTGTGTGTGCTGAGCTTGTGTTGAGTCCAGTATTCTTCAGCCCTGAGCGGCTGACATGGTACAGTGTGACCGCAGACCATCCGTGTGTTCTCTTCAGCATGTGTGTGTGTCAGCAGCTATATGTTTGACATATGTCTCCACACACACTTCATAAATCTGGGCTTGTTGGCGAGTTTAACTCCCACCCACTGATATCTTTAGACTCATAAGCCTCAAGCGTGTGTGTGTGTTTGTGTGTTTGTGTGTTTGTGTGTTTGTGTTTTGTGGTTGCATTAGAGTGCATGTCAGAAATATAGTTGTTTTCTGGGAAAGTTGCCGGGTTGCTTGTGGGTTCAACAGAACCACATCTCTCTCTCTCTCTGTCTGTCTCTCTCTCTCTCTCTCTGTCTGTGTCTCTCTCTCTCTCTCTGTCTGTGTCTCTCTCTCTCTCTCTGTCTCTGTCTCTCTCTCAGTCTCTCTTCTCTCTCTCTCTCTCTCTCTCTCTCTCAGTCTTTCTCTCTCTCTCTCTCTCTCTCTCTGTCTCTCTCTCTCTCTCTCAGTCTCTCTCTCTCTCTCTCTCAGTCTCTCTCTCTCTCTCTCTCTCTCTCTCTCTCTCTCTCTCTCTCTCTCTCAGTCTCTCTCTCTCTCTCAGTCTCTCTCTCTCTCTCTCTCTCTCTCTGTCAGTCTCTCTCTCTCTCTCTCTCTCTCTCTCTTTTTAGCATCATTGTGTGTGTGTTTAGTTGAATTTTTCGGCAGTGGAATTTTTTCTTTTATTTTTGAAACTTATATTTTGGTTTGTGCGTTTTATGCGGTTTTGTGTTTTGTGTGTTTTATGCGGTTTTGTGTGGTTTGTGCCAAACTACAGTAAAGTTAATCATAACTTAAAGTAGTTAAATTACAGTCAAGTCGCCTTTTTAAAACTAGCACCACAAGCTTTAAACAGAAAGTAACTTACTGCATTTAAGGGCACAACATGAGTTTAAACTGTGTTAATTACAGTTAATTAAGTGTTTTACAAAATTTGACTTACAACACAAACACATTTACACACACTGCAAAAAAATTGATAATAGTCCAAAAAAGACTACATAAATAAAGTTATGAGTAGTGATCGTTATATAATGAAGTTTCTGCATGACACTGGTGTATTCATGCGACTAACACTTTTTTGTTTTACAGGTTTCTGTTATACTGAGTGCACATTCCACCCCGTCTGATGTGTTACACACATACACGTCTCAAAATACACACACTGAACACACTTCTCAAAGTGAACGATTCTGTGTGCAACCATGTGCATTAAAGCTAGTGTGTGTTTTGTGTGTGTAATTCAGTGTGTCAAAGAGCATTTGTGTTGTAGATAATGTGAGTGTGTATCTAATGTGCCCTCTGACTATGTTCTGTGTGTGTGTTCTGGTCAGTATGTTCTAGCAGGACAATGGAGACAGGAAATATCTCCATGGCGATGGGAAGGGAGTTGTCATACAGTTGTTTTTTGTGTGTACATGTGTGTACATGTGTGTGGTCTCTGATGCTATCAATAAGAAAACTGCCACAATACACTTTTGGGCATCAAGCAATGTTTAATGTTTACTGATCTGCTCTACAGTTTAAAAATTCTGTAATCAGTTCTCCAAAAACTGCTTGCCATTACATGTGACGTCACCACAGCTCTATCACCTATTACATGAGAGAGTGAACGAGACACATCCATAGGAGGAGGTCAGCAAGCTCAGATGCATGATGGGAAAGAAGAAGCTGTGAGAAGCAGCTGAAGTATGTTCAGAATGGAGTACAGATCATGTGTTGAGTGTATCTGCTGTACTGATGGAGCATGAATTCTGTATGGGTTGCGGTATATGACCAGAGCACACTGTGATCAACACGTATCCCACAATGCAATTTGCTTGACTCGCTCTTCTGTTCCAGTGTGATGAATGCAGGAGGGAATAGATCAACCATGATTTTAACTTTTTTGACACATTATTTGATAAGACTACCAAACATTCAACAAAACTGAGTTGTGTTTGAAGGCACTTTCACAGCACTTTGAACCATTTGATGTCAGAGTTTGGTTTGGTTTGGATAATGTGAGGGCTGTTTTCTGATCTCAGAGTCCGTGTGTGAATCTAGTCTGGGGTTCACTGCTGATCTGGACCAAAGTCTCTGTCTGAAGTGAATTTGTGTCTCTTCTTCATTAAGCACTCAGTATTCTTTGCATCTGTTGCAGTGCATTTGCAGCAGATTTACACAAGAGCTATGGACACAGGATTGCTCTATTTTCATTTTGAGCCATTAGTTTTATTTTTTTATTACTTAATAAAGTAAGCAACTTGATCATTTTGGCATCCTTGCCTTGCAGTTGCTTAGCAACAGGTGTAAACAGCTGCCACTAGCACTCAACTGCTGCTTCCCAATTGGCCTGATTGTACTAAGCACTAAAAATATGTACAGTTTCAGTGATGGGAGAGCACGTATTGTTTCAGCGATGGAAAAGTATATACGCTGGAGTGTGCACCAGAAGAGTAAGTGTAGTGTGTAATGATAGTGACTGATGCTGTATAGAGAGAAGAACTTCTCCTTGCATTCTAGCTTTTCTTCATTCAGTATTTCTTATGTCATTTTACTATATCATTTATTTTATGAATTCAGTGAAACATCATTTATCTAATTTATTTATTGCATGTAGTTAAGGCAGAGCTCAAGAAATGCCTCAAGTTAATTGTTTCTCTCCCAGGACTTCATTATGAAATTAAAGTTGGAGTTTGGCGGCCAGAGAGAGTGAGGTAAGAATCTGTTTATATACACTCAGCATTGTGATTGCTCAGATGACATGAACATGCTCCTCCCTAATTTCCATCAGTTCCATCAGTTAACTAGAACATAGTGAAGTATGTGAGGAGAATCTGACCACACACACACAGATTTATCTTCACAGAACAATCAAAGTGCCTTCTTGTATTATTAGGCTGCTTAATAGGAGCTTACAGTCATGGGTTTTACAAAACTGGACACACACACACACACACTTGTTATGAGCTTTGTGTGTTTGTGTGGAGTTTGCTGATATAATTGACTTATTCATGCAGTTCAGGCTCCCCCCCTCTCACTCACTCACTTACTCACTCACAGATTTAATAACCACTAGAGATGGATTTCTGTATTTCCTGTCTTTGTGTAAACCAGACTGTCTCAGCAGCTCAACACACACAGGAAGTGACAGGAAAAATATCCAGAAACAAAAGGAAAGTGTCAAAGTCAGTGTGAATGTGTGTCTCTGAGAACAACCTCTGAGATGAACAGTTTGACACAGTTTGATATTTTTAAATTGATATTTCAAATGATCTCTTCGTTTCTCATTCTTTCCTCATCTATCCTGATGATTAATGCGATATGAATTCATGTGTGCGTGAGAATATGTGAAAAGTTTAGTTGATAAACAGTGCAATTATGAACTCTGAGTGTATTTACCTTCAAAATAAAATAGCGGGTAAGAGAGAGAGTGTGTGTGGCAGTCTGTGGTTGTGTTTGTTTTGACGATCAGCCATCGTACAGCAGTTTGCTGGAGAACGACATAATAAACTAATCACACATGCACACTGCCAAGAACTTTACTCGCTTGTCCAGAAATAACATCAGTTTCCTCACTGATACACTACATTACCACCCAGCAGCCCCAACACACACACACACACACTGTAACCAGTGCATCTCCATTTAGATAATTTTAACAGAAAATTTCACAGATCAGACCGTTTATGAGATCATTCAGATCATTATGATTGCACAAAATTACTTCTAGAATCTGTAAATATATTTGTGTGTTATTTTTGTGAGTCCAACCCTAAAGGCATCACAAAACACCCATTATAACACACACACACACACACACACACACACATACAATGGAGAGCAGCTAGAATTACATTACAAAGAAACATTCACTTCACTTAAGAGATTCATTTCAAACTCTAATTCACATAATTATACTTGATCACACACACGCACACACACAGAGGAACACTGGGGATAAAGTTGTTTATAGACCCGTGTTGCATTTAATTACAACAACTACATCAGTTTTTATTGGCCATGTTGGAATGTACACACACACACACACACACAGTGTAAGGTTGAATTAGAGGGAAAGCTGCCTTCCCATTAAACACACCCCGCTGAGAGTGTGAGTGTATGTGCTGTGTTATAGTTTAGAGGTAAATTTTGAGTTAATCTCACTCCACTTAAATGCAGCAGGAAAATTTGAGTCATTTTCATGAGCTTCATATAAACACAGTAAGTCTTCGATCATTCTCATGTACTGAGTAAATGCTTCAGTTTGTGTGTTAATGTTTGTGTGTAATCGTTCATCTTATTATCATGTTCTGTCTGTTTCTACCCAAATGTAGTTTTTCTTTTTACATGTGTTGTGTAGAACGACCCAGACACACACAGTGC
>JAZGTH010000075.1:902500-915000 GCA_036877525.1 Chromobotia macracanthus | reverse complement strand
TAAACACACACACACACACACACACACACACACACACACACACACACACACAACCATCCAGAGGGAGTGCTGTGGAATCTTTCCCATAATGCATCATGAGAAAAGCACAAGAGCTCTGCTTAGTGAGCTGCCTTCTAAGAAACCTTATTTTGGGCAAAATATGAGGCAGTATAAGTATTTTTACTTTGAGGAGAATGCAATCCCAGAATGCATTGCGACAAGCACAGTTAATATTGTAGGTAATGTAATGGGTGGCAGATGAGTTAAGAGGACTGTTGATTGAAAATGTGTTACATTCATTACTAATGATACATGTTTTAAGTATGCACTATTTTGCACTATAATTAATGTGTGATATGTATTTTTATGCTTGTTATTCAGTCTTTATCTTAGACACATTTAAAATTCTCCTAAAAATAATTGTTTTCTGTGTGCTGAAGGTGATGACTTTTTCTGCCTCAGTAGACACTCGGAAGGTTTTGGAGTTTTGTTGTAGTGCGTCTTTGCATTATTAATGCGTGTTTGTTCTCTGTATAGAATAACATCACTGATTTGTCTTTCTCTCTTTAATTTACAAACAATCTAACAGTTACTGTTTTTCTGTTCTATACTGTGTGTGTGTGTTTATGTACCATAAGACAAGAATTCTGAAAGTATTTTTAATTTTTCACATCTATTAATCCATCACACCCCAATAAATCAACATCTCTGACTTTCAACCTCTGACCCTCTCCCCACCCTTTCCCCTCCTGCTCTACATCCTGTGGTAAAAGTAATCATTTCCAGTTTGGCACTGACTGCTCCAGCTTCATGTATCCAGATCTTTGACTAAAGTCTCGTCCACAACACAACTGACAAGGGAAGACTGAATGATTGATATGTACACTATTTTTGTGTTAATGTGGCATTTAGGGGCAGGTTTATCTGAAATTGATTATGCCATGATAACAATAAAAATGAGTAGTGTGTAAAATGATGACAGTCTCTGTAAAAAGTTGTACGAAACACCAAATGTCTGTCCAAATGTAATAAGGAGTGATTGTCTCATACACACAGAAACTCAGAAAACAAAACAAACCTTTGACATATTTTCAGCTTCCCATGATTTGAGATGCATTAATTCTTATCTCAAACACTATTTAGGATGGATATGATGTGAATTGGGGCGCAGCCTCGGAAGGGATGAATTCACCTCATTCACCGCGTTCAGCTGAGAGCTGTGCTGAACAATGCAGGAGAAATCAAACACTCCTCTAATCTGCCTAATCTACACCACCAGCCTCACACACACACACACACACACAGAGAGCAGGATGTGTGGACAATAGTCGGGTCTCGGGGGCTCAGCATTGTCTGAGTTTTGTGTGGAAACTGATCTTTGGTTCTCTTCCCACACCCCACCTGAGACAGAGTGTTCGTCTGTCTTTGTCAATACTCTTCTTCATTAGTGCCCTCGTTGACAGAATCACTTACTGTTCATCTTTATCTTTGTTATTTCATCCGTTACTCTGGTGTTTTTTAAGTCAAACATTAGCAGGTTAGTTATTCATATTTAATTTGATGTCATTCTGCACTGTGACTTTGTGTTGGTCTGTGTGTTAGTGATTCGAGGGGTTTTGCTCTAATTTCTGTGTTTGAGCTCATGTGTGTCGTGCTGTCAGAGGTCTGTGTTGTTAATTGTGCTCTGAGTCTGATATTGTAGGTCACATTGGTATGAAAGTATCTGCTAATAACAGCGATGAAATGTAATCTGTGCATGTGTGTGGATAAGACCTCCATTTGGAATTGATTGACAGAATAAACACAACACATCTGACCATTTAATCTGGGACAAATTGAGCCCAGATGTAGCATCATGAGTCATGACACACACACACACACACACACACTTCAGTTCCCTCCTCCTCTGTGAAGATCATGATATTCTTTTGTGCCAGTAGCAAACAGAGGGTAAACTAAACTCAGAACAGTAAACCCTAAATCTTCTTGTGTTTAACATGATTCTCTCACAGCTTCAAACACATATGTTGGCCACACTGACCATATAATGCATGTTACACACAGAACAACAAGAACTTTGTCAAACTGCAAGCTGAAATCTGATTGGCTGTGTTTAAACCATTTCTGTGAGGCCTTAAAGTATCTGGCGATAACCAAAGATGTGTTTTAACAGCCAGATTTAGACTAGATGAGCGGGTGAGTTCCTTCAATGTGTGTTTGATCATTTAGATAAAGAATTTATTGTTTGTCATTAATTGTATGTCGTCTCCACATGAAGCTTGTTTGATGCTTATCAGTGCAGGGAATGTAATGTGTGTGTGTGTGTGTGTGTGTGTGTTTTTGTCCCTTGCTCTGTGTATGTGTCTCTCTGTCTGAGGGGTCAGTTTGAAGCCAGTGGGCAGCCCACCTGTCAGCAGGTGCTGGCACACAATGACACACCTGTCCCAACACACACACACACACACACAGCACACACACACACACACACACACACACACACACACACACACACACAGATTGCTACTGCTGGTCACACACACACACGCACAGCTACACCACACGCACCCCAAAAAAAAAAAAAAAAAAAAAAAAAAAAAAAAAAAAAAAAAAAAAAAAAAAAAAAAAAAAAAAAAAAAAAAAAAAAAAAAAAAAAAAAAAAAAAAAAAAAAAAAAAAAAAAAAAAAAAAAAAAAAAAAAAAAAAAAAAAAAAACACAAACACCCCCCCCAACCCCCCCACCCCCCCCCCCCCCCCCCCCCCCCCCCCCCCCCCCCCCCCCCCCCCCCCCCCCCCCCCCCCCCCCCCCCCCCCCCCCCCCCCCCCCCCCCCCCCCCCCCCCCCCCCCCCCCCCCCCCCCCCCCCCCCCCCCCCCCCCCCCCCCCCCCCCCCCCCCCCCCCCCCCCCCCCCCCCCCCCCCCCCCCCCCCCCCCCCCCCCCCCCCCCCCCCCCCCCCCCCCCCCCCCCCCCCCCCCCCCCCCCCCCCCCCCCCCCCCCCCCCCCCCCCCCCCCCCCCCCCCCCCCCCCCCCCCCCCCCCCCCCCCCCCCCCCCCCCCCCCCCCCCCCCCCCCCCCCCCCCCCCCCCCCCCCCCCCCCCCCCCCCCCCCCCCCCCCCCCCCCCCCCCCCCCCCCCCCCCCCCACCCCCCCCCCCCCCCCCCCCCTTTTCCACTGCTTCCCATTGTGTGGAGGAATATTGTGGACAAAGTTAAATATTTTAAGAACTGATCACTATGAAATAAATCATGAAATCTTGTTATTAGTTACGTCAAGTACAATAAAATCTGTAAAATACATTTTACAGCTTAGTCATGTATTCTCTCATTTAAAGCATTTTAACTGATTTTTAGTTTGTGTATTTTTATGTTGACATTTAATGTATTTTAAATAATTCATTGAAACATGGCACATTTCATTTTGTCTCTTATATTCCTCCATACAGTTGTGGTGTGAAGTCTACAGTTTCAACAAAACACAATTGTACTGTAAAGATATTGTGTGTGTCTGTCTGCTTTATGTTCCCAGAGTGCATTGCTGGAATGTGTGTGAGCGTGAACAGGAAATGAGGTCACAGTGGCAGGAAGTCAAGCTCATGCTGTGATTGTGTGTAAAAAAACTTCACTTCCTGTGTATGATAAAAAAAGAATAATATAATCGAAACTCAGCCAAAACAAAAACATTTAACTCAAAGCGCAACATTATTTAGCAGGTGAATACTGAAACAACAGAACACATTCTTATAGAAACACACAAATAACTTAAGGGAAAAGTTCAGTCAAAAATGAGCTTTGACGTGCACTTGTGATTGTCAGTTTTAAACCAGAAGGATATTTTTATAAATATTGCTTGTCAGTTGGCACTAAAGGTTACAAATAAACACAGAAGACTTGTAATATAGAGGAAAAAAGAGTACCGAATAATCTAAAGTAATGTTCACACACACTCGTCCTCTCGCTGTCTGTGAGAAGCTCTTTACAGGCAGAAATTTGAGCCGACATAAAAGGTTGGGAAAAAAGCCCACAGCTACTAATGGATGATTAACATGACTTAGATGCCTGAATCTGTGTGTGTGTCGTCTCAGTCTCGTACACTCTGTAGTGTATGATGACAGTGTGTGTCAGTGGTGTATTATTGTGGCTCCAGGTAAGTGCGACATCAGTCTGTGTGTGTTTGTGTGTATGTAAGTGTGTCTTTGTGTGTTTCTATGTGTGTGTGTGTGTGTGTGTCGTTTGTGTCTGTCCACTCAGTCTGCTGATGTCACAGTCCAGACAGACATCTGAACCAATCAACATGAAACACAATATGTGTTTCAACAGTTAATGATTTTAGAACATTTCAATTAAGTAACAGAAACATTATTTGGATGTTTTTGGAGTGTTCAAAACGTTCAGTTTTTGCTTGGTTATAAAAATATTTGGGCTAAAATCTGAGGTAAGTACTTAAAACAATCCCATAATGCATTGTGACAAAAAATGTTCTAGACGTCGAGTGATGAAAGTGGGTAAATGTGTAACTCAGGAGAGACCAAGAGACCTGATGAAGCAACTGTGTGTGTGGTGCACAATGTCTCCCGAGTGTGAAACACTGTGATTTCAGCCCTGAACACAGACAGATTTCTCAAGATTTCTCTGAGTTATCTGTTCTGTTGTGTACTTGAATCTTTAGACAGTTAGCCAGTTATACACTGACATTCAAAGGACTGATCATTATTCAAATAAGAGATGTAGTTTTTATTGAGGGTCATTATAGGGACTTATTTTAAGGGTCTAACTCACATTGTAGTCGCTGTGACAACCTCCTGTTGTAGTGGAATTAAAATCAATTTGAATGTATATTTGTAAATGAGTGTAAAATGTTTGTGATTGTATGTGTTTGTTTCCCGTGTATTGATTAGTGTTGGGGTTCAGCAGAACTGTGTCTCTGTCACTGGTCCAGCATGAGTGTGTTTGCGCTGTGTGTGTGTGTGTGCTGCTTGGGAATAAGTGTCCCTTACAAAAAAAAGTGGTATTTTCAAAGTGGTCTTTACATTTTCTAAAAAAGCCCTTGCTAGCATCACCAGAATGCTAGGAGGGTGTTACGGGTAATGTCTGAATGGTTGTTTACTAGCCAAAAGTTTCTGTGACGTTCTGGTCTTTACATATTATCTATGTCCCTACTTTAACAGAAATGATGTTTTAAAATCAGAAGTCAGATCCGTGTGTAGCAGCTTCTTAACAAACAGCAGGACTGAAATCATGTCTACAGCACAAACATGCAGCTCAGATTACACACTCAGGTTTAGTATTTAGAGTTTGTTACATATACAAAGACTACTATATGTTACTAGTCTTTGCTTTAACAAACACAGCTTAAAGTATATACCATAGTAAAACCATGTTTTTGGGCATGATTTGGAGGGTTTGAAGTTCAAAAACACAATGGCACAAAATTGCATACCATCACTGTGCCAGAGTGAGTGTATGTTTGCCAGGGCTGTGTGTGTGTTTAGTATACTCAACATTACATAACTACACACACGTTTTTCCACAAACTCCATGGATGTTTCCACCAGCAGCATAAAGGAAAGTTCTTCAGGTGGTAGTGTACTGGTTACCATGACAGCTAATCTTTTTCGGTCACTATGGAAACCGACAATGAGCTCGAGGACAGCTGGAGCTGTGTGTGTGTTCAGGGGAGAGCTTGTCTCTATTTGTAAAGGTTAATATCTGAGGGTCTCCTGGGGACCACTGGAAGAGTCATGAAGAGCACAATCTGTGTACACCAGCCACGTGAGTGTGTAACACATCTAATCTTCTGAAGCTTATCATTTAACATGATACTAACACACATCAAAGCTCTGCTGCAGGCCACACACTCTCAGTAGTGTGTGTGATAATGTCATTACATTTCCTTTTTCTCTCCTGTCTTTTTATTGTCACCAATAAGTGATGTCATCACCTTAAGTCTTTCATGTGCTCTCTCTCTCTCTCTCTCTCTCTCTCTCTCTCTCTCTATCTATCTATCTCTCTCTATCTGGTGGTAACAGTAGATCAGGTATCTGCTCTGCTTGTGTTGTTATGATTTGTAGTGACTTCATATCTACACTTATGTTTCTTTACAAATTCCAGTGGATGTTTTTAACCTGAATCTTCAAACTTCACTTAAACATGACTGTTCTGCCATCATTTACTTACCCGCTTTCCTCTGTTCCTCTGCTGTTAAGCTCAAAAATGACAGAAACAAGACATTTCCATTGCTTTATATTTCTGCTCTTCTGAAGTCGTATGAGAATGTTGAGTGGGAAACAGTAAATTGTTCTTCACTGAACACACACATTATATGGTCTTCTGTGATGTTTATGGTAGATTTTGTGTGTTTTGGAGCTTGACTGTGTCTGGTTCATGGTTATTGTACAGAACAGAGCAGTTTACAGATTCTTCTAAACATCTCTTATTGTGTTCCACAGGAGAAAGACCATGAGGAGGCTGAAACAACATGAGGTTGAAATTATATTATCAAAAACATGCAGTATATACACTGAATAATATATATATATATATATATATATATATATATATATATATATATATATATATATATATATATATATACTTATGTAAGTAATATAAAATGTATACACTCATTACTGTGTCATTAATGTGACTTTCCTGCTAAGTTTTTGCAGTGTGTGTGTGTGTTTTATGCAGTGTAGTATTGCATTAGTTGGTGTGTGCTGGTTGGTAAATGTGATCACTTGTTAAAAGCTGCTCTAGAAACATGTTCCAGCACCATGAGATCACGACATCCAGAGGAAACACACACACATTCATGACAGGGAGAAAACTAAATCTCCACTGCTAAGGAAATTCAAGCTGGCCGGAAAACACGCTCTCACACACACACAGCCTGAAGTGTGTGTGTGCCCCCACAGTGATGTCATCATCCACTGTTGTGTAGCTTATAGCCTGAGGGATGTTTTAGCCTAGAACTGCGTCCCGCGTGAGGCCTTAAAACACAGTAATAAAAGCAAGAAAAACAGCAACATTAGGAAAATGGTAGTTTTGTAATTTGCTTTATGAAATAAGCAGAACCATCTGTTAACACAGTTACTTCTGTACAGATTTACAGAAAGTGCAGAACAGCTGCTAAAACCTTTTATCTCTTTTATAACATTTTATCTCGTGTGAATATTATATGAATATGAATATGTAACATTACAATCATTTCACAATGATTAAATGTGACCATTGTTAAATAAATTGAAATGTAAATGTCAGTGTAGTGTTGTATTTTAAGTGTACTTAAGTGTGCTGTACTGTTTGGGTACTATAACACTGTAAGTGTATTACACTGTCTGTGACATGGGAGACCTGCATTAAACACACACAGGATGCATCTCCTGCAGTCAGCCACTTACAATCCATCAGCCTCAAGATCTTATCTGAATGTACTGTACTAAACATAACACTCACCTGAAACATGACACTCAGAGAGAGAGAGAGAGAGAGAGAGAGAGAGAGAGAGAGAGTAATGTCACTGTGGTGGCATCATCATCCTCATCTTCATCTGGTTTTAAACACACTTCTCAGGTGAAGGCCTCACCTGCTGGAAAGGTGTGTCTAAAAAAAGAAACTAGAGAGGCTTTTAAAGTTTCTGGTTACTGCGGTAACCAAGCAGAAAACCAGCAGGAGACATTTACTGCTTCCTTTTATCTCTTTTAAGCAGACAGAAGGATAATGACAGATGAACGAATGGACGGCTGGATGTTGAATTCAGACATCAGCAGAGACTGGAACCCCCCTCAGAAAAATGTGCTGAAGTTTATCAGAGGTTTATGTGGAGAATATTGTGTCAGCTTGTACAACTGTAAACACACTGTACTTCATTCCCTCACTGCCTCGCTTCCAGTGTTTTACAAAATAATAGATGTATGTGTAATAAATCAGCTTGTGTAGGACAGTGTTTGATGACTGTGTTTAATATACATACAGCAGCCAACGCATGTTAGGAGGAGCCACCATTCAGAGCTCAGATCTGTCAGTGTACGGTTGAATTTAACGTGTGTGTGTGTGTGTGCAGTTGCAGCTGTTTAGTTTGGCGTCTCTTCAGAGACATTAATACTGTTGCATCTTTAAGTCAGGATTTCAGGGGCGTCAGGTTTCTGGAGCCCAACACACACACACAAAAAATGAATTATTTGTATGTGTACAAATAAAATACATTACATTAAAAGTTTTTTTTTAAATCCATTTCCATATTTTTCATGAAAAGACATTTTAATACTGTTGTACTTCGTGACATTATTATTATTACAATAAAGCAGCACACCCCCATTCCATTACTGTAAAGTTAACAAATGTCATGAATTTTTAAATATACCTGTAGTTTTTATATGTACTTTGCCATTTAAGTAATATTTTTATTGCCATTGTTTTATTACAGCTTCTTCATATGCCAAGTTCATATGATATTGTGACATGAACTAATACCAAAAACATTTAAAAAACAGACAGAATTTTTTATGCTAAATAATTTGGGGCTGATCTTGATCCTGTTCATAATATGTTTTGTGAGATTTCTTCACATACTTTAAATGTAACAACTCTTATTCTACATTTATTCCACCAGCAGCCGTTATAACCCAAAACACACACACAAACACACAAAGAAGGCTTGATTCCAAAATACTGTCCAGTAACAGATTCTAATCACAACTGCTGTCTGCTGAGAAAATCCACTCTTTATTCCCCCTGTGCCGGGGTCATAGTCAACACTTGAGCTTATAACCAAAGCATTGCAATCATAACTGAGACATTTCTAATCTGTAATGATTCATTCATGTATACACCACATAATATTATATGTTCTACAGAATAACAGGCCTGGATGTTATCATGGTCTCTTTATCCCAAAATGGAGGACAGACCCCCAAATATAAGACACTTTAGAAAACACATCAGTTTAATGGTTTAAAAAGGGAATTTGAGTGTGAAATTGATACGATTTTACAAAGCACAGTTAATCCTCACCTACACACTTCTACATTTGTGTGTGTGAATCCGTGCATGTAATCTAAACACAGACGTTTAGTGGCTGTATGAATGTTACGATGATAAAATTTCAGACATCAGGGCAGATCACGAGGTTATAGACACGAGTGAATGTGAGAGAGAGAGCGTCAGAGGTAAAACGACACTGCTGAGTCTGTGCTTAAGTGTCTCGGGCGTTTAGCCAATCAAAGCAACACTTGACACCCATCAGGAAAGTGAGACAGCATATGTGTGTGTGTTTTGATTGATACACAGTGTGCAGATCAGTGTGGAGTATTGAAATGTATAAATGAATCATGAGAGGAGATGTTAGAACTTGTTTGTAAAGAGAAAATAGCAAATGAGACACATGGTCTGTTCCAAACCCTGGAGAGGCACTCATGTAGACAACATTTAAATCATCACAGACGTTCTCCTGACGCTAGCTGTTCTTTATAATACCTTGTTTTGGCCAGAGTCTGAGAAGCATAGCATGTATCCTTCATGCAGAAAACTATCCCACAATGCATTGCAAGATAGTGGACAGAAGGAGAGAGTGATTATAAACTTCTGTTAGGAGACTACTTTGGAACAAACAGAGACGGAGGTACTGACAGGAGAGAATATGGAAGTCATTTGTAAGTGAATTACTGACTGATTTTAAAAATTTGCCACCACACACACACAGTTATAACTGATCAGATGTATGTTTATACAGCTGTAAGGGCTGTGACTATACAATATGGCACAACCTCTTAATTATATAGTATACCACACACTACGCCCCACACTTCATTCAAAGCTTCTCTTATAAAACACTGGTAAAGTAACAATCATACACATGAGCTAACAAAACTCTCTTTCACACATGCAGACAACACACTGTACATAAAGTATATGTGGGATTTATAGCCCAAAGAATGACTCAGACCATCTCTCCTATGAGACACACGGAATTCTGTCCTCTGCCAAATTCCCAGAAATACAGGACACACACATACACACAGTGATACAGAGAGTGAAAGATTTCCCATTCCGGGTCTGAAAAGCTTGTGAATTTTCACGTTTTCTTCCAAGTGTAAAGTGCAAAAAATTAATACACACACACATTCCTAATTAACATCCCTTTATTGTTTCTGACTCAGACTGAAGAGTACAGACTCTCAGTGACCTTTTTGTTTACATAAAACATTGTTTTCATATAGGAAAAGCATACAACGACCTTATAGTGCTGTTACGCTGAGTTTAGAAGATCAGCAGCTCCAGTCTTCATCCATTTACATTATATGATAAAGAACTTTGTGAATCTTTTTGTCTTTGGTGTTTCAGTGCAACATTAAAATCAAGACTCAAGAAACCAACACTAAAAGCAACAATGAGTCCATAAGCATTTTAAGGCTGGGCTGAAGTATTCACACAACATAAACATACTCTGACAGCAGAGGAAATATTAAAGCTCACAGACAGCCAAGAGCTCCATGAGAGGGGAGGGGTGGCTTTCACTCTCTCCGTTTAGTCTGGAGACTTCTCAACAAGGCACCACAGAGGACACTGAGTTTCACATGTAAAATACCTTCAGTGTGTGTGTGTCTGTGTGTGTGTGTCTCACACAACCCAGTGTGTGCTTCATCCAGGGAGAAATTTCAGCTTTAATGTCCTGAAATCTGGAGGTTTCATTTTCCCCAGGTGACTTTTTCTCTTTCTGTTCATTTGCTCCAAAATGACTTTAACAGTCCAAAAGTTAAGAAAGAATGATGTGTTTATGTGTGTAGTTGTGTCCAGATATGCTGTAGTGTGTTCTTCAAACACTGTCTTTAGAAACACACAGTAAACTATTAGGGGATTCATATTCATGTTGTTTATGTGTGTTTATGAGTGTGTTTCGTGTGCCTCTTTGTATTGTAAATTCTCATAACCTACCAGACAGGTTGACTGTAGAAGTGGCTGCTGGTGTTGACTCATCAAACTGTGTGTGTGTGTGAGTGTGTGTGAGTGTGTGTGAGTGTGTGTGTGTGAGTGTGTGTGTGTGTACTCCCCTGGTACAGTTACAGGGTCAGAGATTCTCTTTTCCCACCACGGGCTAAATATCCCCCTAACAGTCTTGTAGAGGGGTAACTTCTTCAGTGAGAGGGACAGCTGCTTGCTCTTGGAAAGAAAAGTCGAGAAAGCTGTTAGCGTGTTGCCATGGGCAGTGTAACACATGGGAAACTTTTCTCTTTAGGGGCATAGCACCACTGAAAATAACAAAATAGAACATATAACATAAAGCCATGAGAGTTCATCTATCTGTGACTCCTCCACAGGCCCGATCCATTTTAAGCATCTGCTTTCTCAACCCTACTAATGTTCTGTCGTGCACAGTGACATCGGCCTTGTGTTCTTCTCTTGATCTCTCCACATGGAATGAATACAATCTAACTTATTTATGTCTTGTTTCTCATTTCTCTTTTCTCAGTTCTTGATCATTTTAGGGGTCATATCTGAGACAAAGCTGACGCTTAACAACTCCAGATCCTAAACCTGCTACTGGTATTTGGTTATATACAGTACTGTGCAATAGTCTTCAGTCTCCACCAGCTCTGTTGTTTTAGCAACGTTTTAATGACAACCAGATTTATTTTTCAGTCTCCTATATATTAGGATACAAATAGAAAATACAGGAAACATGCACACCAAATAAAAACAGCACAATTTTCAGAACACAGTGTCTTCAGGAAAAAGCTGAGTGTGAGCTTTCGTGGCACTGAACACATCTTGTGATGAAGTTATTCGATTAAAATTAGAATTTTTACCATTGCTCAAGTGTAAGTGAGTTCACACTAAATAAACTCCCTTCAGCCAATAGAAGCTGATTCTGTTTGGTTTTTAATACTGCATACACATTTCCTGTATTTTCTGGTTGTATTCTAATACGTAGACTAAGAAGAATTATATATGATCATTGTACTATTGATTAAACCCTGAAATCTTTTGCAGTGTGTTTGTGACTCTCTGCTCTGCGCTCATCAGGTGACATATGCAGCCCTGGCAGACAGATCAAAGCTAACACTCACTTATGTGTACATCTCAGAGTTACAGTGCTGGAGCTATGATAGCAGACCACGCAGAGAGAGGCGTCTCAGCTATGCCAGGCAGCATCTCAAGTTAACTGTACCAGTTTAAAGTGTCTTCTCTGGAGAAAGGTCAAGTCTTAATCACTTCTATTAATACACACATTTCAAGACGGATACACACAGGCACAAAGATAAGACAGAGAGTGGACACAGCCTTATCAGAGACTACAAATGGTTTAATTGTTGATCTAGTATCACCTATGACTGATGAGAATATAAACACAACATAACTGCAAATTTACAAGTGTGTTCATCAGAAATTAATTTCACACAATTTTTGTTGCCTTCAAGTTTTCTTAGGAAGTTCATACATATGAAAAACATTTATGTGTGGCCACAGGGGATGATGGGAAATGTAGTTTTGTGGAACACTCTATTTCCTTCT
>JAZGTH010000075.1:760000-897500 GCA_036877525.1 Chromobotia macracanthus | reverse complement strand
ATAAATATATAAATAAATATAAATATATAAATAAATATAAATATAAATATAAATATAAATATAAATATAAATATAAATATAAATATATAAATATAAATAAATATAAATATAAATATAAATATAAATATATAAATAAATATAAATATATAAATAAATATAAATATAAATATAAATATAAATATAAATATAAATATAAATATAAATAAATATAAATATAAATATAAATATAAATATAAATATATAAATAAATATAAATATATAAATAAATATAAATATAAATATAAATATAAATATAAATATAAATATAAATATAAATATAAATATAAATATATAAATATAAATAAATATAAATATAAATATATAAATAAATATAAATATATAAATAAATATAAATATAAATATAAATATAAATATAAATATAAATATAAATATAAATATATAAATAAATATAAATATAAATATAAATATAAATATAAATATAAATATAAATATAAATATATAAATATAAATAAATATAAATATAAATATAAATATAAATATATAAATAAATATAAATATATAAATAAATATAAATATAAATATAAATATAAATATAAATATAAATATAAATATAAATATAAATATAAATTTTTACTCATGAACGTGCGCTCTTGAAATTCACAGCGCCTGTTACGTCACGTGCGTCGTTGCCTTGGGAACCACGCTCGCGTCCGCGCGGCTGCGCAGTGAAGCGGGTGACGCGGATGAGGCGCAGCAGGTTATTCATGATCAAACAACAACATGTAGGACCGTTTCCATGAAGAGACAAGTTTATTTACAGTGTTTGTATTTTTTATTTTATTTATCACAAGTTTATTTTCAGTGTTTGTATTGTTTATTTTATTTATCACAAGTTTATTTTCAATGTTTGTATTGTTTATTTTATTTATCACAAGTTTATTTTCAGTGTTTGTATTGTTTATTTTATTTATCACAAGTTTATTTACAGTGTTTGTATTGTTTATTTTATTTATCACAAGTTTATTTTCAATGTTTGTATTTTTTATTTTATTTATCACAAGTTTATTTTCAATGTTTGTATTGTTTATTTTATTTATCACAAGTTTATTTTCAATGTTTGTATTGTTTATTTTATTTATCACAAGTTTATTTTCAGTGTTTGTATTGTTTATTTTATTTATCACAAGTTTATTTTCAATGTTTGTATTGTTTATTTTATTTATCACAAGTTTATTTTCAATGTTTGTATTGTTTATTTTATTTATCACAAGTTTATTTTCAGTGTTTGTATTGTTTATTTTATTTATCACAAGTTTATTTTCAATGTTTGTATTGTTTATTTTATTTATCACAAGTTTATTTTCAGTGTTTGTATTGTTTATTTTATTTATCACAAGTTTATTTTCAATGTTTGTATTGTTTATTTTATTTATCACAAGTTTATTTTCAATGTTTGTATTGTTTATTTTATTTATCACAAGTTTATTTACAGTGTTTGTATTGTTTATTTTATTTATCACAAGTTTATTTTCAGTGTTTGTATTGTTTATTTTATTTATCACAAGTTTATTTACAGTGTTTGTATTGTTTATTTTATTTATCACAAGTTTATTTTCAGTGTTTGTATTGTTTATTTTATTTATCACAAGTTTATTTACAGTGTTTGTATTGTTTATTTTATTTATCACAAGTTTATTTACAGTGTTTGTATTGTTTATTTTATTTATCACAAGTTTATTTTCAGTGTTTGTATTGTTTATTTTATTTATCACAAGTTTATTTTCAGTGTTTGTATTTTTTATTTTATTTATCACAAGTTTATTTTCAATGTTTGTATTGTTTATTTTATTTATCACAAGTTTATTTTCAGTGTTTGTATTGTTTATTTTATTTATCACAAGTTTATTTACAGTGTTTGTATTGTTTATTTTATTTATCACAAGTTTATTTTCAATGTTTGTATTGTTTATTTTATTTATCACAAGTTTATTTTCAGTGTTTGTATTGTTTATTTTATTTATCACAAGTTTATTTTCAATGTTTGTATTGTTTATTTTATTTATCACAAGTTTATTTTCAATGTTTGTATTGTTTATTTTATTTATCACAAGTTTATTTACAGTGTTTGTATTGTTTATTTTATTTATCACAAGTTTATTTTCAGTGTTTGTATTGTTTATTTTATTTATCACAAGTTTATTTACAGTGTTTGTATTGTTTATTTTATTTATCACAAGTTTATTTTCAGTGTTTGTATTGTTTATTTTATTTATCACAAGTTTATTTACAGTGTTTGTATTGTTTATTTTATTTATCACAAGTTTATTTTCAATGTTTGTATTGTTTATTTTATTTATCACAAGTTTATTTACAGTGTTTGTATTGTTTATTTTATTTATCACAAGTTTATTTTCAATGTTTGTATTGTTTATTTTATTTATCACAAGTTTATTTTCAATGTTTGTATTGTTTATTTTATTTATCACAAGTTTATTTTCAATGTTTGTATTGTTTATTTTATTTATCACAAGTTTATGTTCAGTGTTTGTATTGTTTATTTTATTTATCACAAGTTTATTTTCAGTGTTTGTATTGTTTATTTTATTTATCACAAGTTTATTTTCAATGTTTGTATTGTTTATTTTATTTATCACAAGTTTATTTTCAGTGTTTGTATTGTTTATTTTATTTATCACAAGTTTATTTTCAATGTTTGTATTGTTTATTTTATTTATCACAAGTTTATTTTCAGTGTTTGTATTGTTTATTTTATTTATCACAAGTTTATTTTCAATGTTTGTATTGTTTATTTTATTTATCACAAGTTTATTTTCAATGTTTGTATTGTTTATTTTATTTATCACAAGTTTATTTTTCAGTGTTTGTATTGTTTATTTTATTTATCACAAGTTTATTTTCAATGTTTGTATTGTTTATTTTATTTATCACAAGTTTATTTTCAATGTTTGTATTGTTTATTTTATTTATCACAAGTTTATTTTCAATGTTTGTATTGTTTATTTTATTTATCACAAGTTTATTTTCAATGTTTGTATTGTTTATTTTATTTATCACAAGTTTATTTTTCAGTGTTTGTATTGTTTATTTTATTTATCACAAGTTTATTTTCAATGTTTGTATTGTTTATTTTATTTATCACAAGTTTATTTTCAATGTTTGTATTGTTTATTTTATTTATCACAAGTTTATTTTCAATGTTTGTATTGTTTATTTTATTTATCACAAGTTTATTTTCAGTGTTTGTATTGTTTATTTTATTTATCACAAGTTTATTTTCAATGTTTGTATTGTTTATTTTATTTATCACAAGTTTATTTTCAATGTTTGTATTGTTTATTTTATTTATCACAAGTTTATTTTCAGTGTTTGTATTGTTTATTTTATTTATCACAAGTTTATTTTCAGTGTTTGTATTGTTTATTTTATTTATCACAAGTTTATTTTCAATGTTTGTATTGTTTATTTTATTTATCACAAGTTTATTTTCAATGTTTGTATTGTTTATTTTATTTATCACAAGTTTATTTTCAATGTTTGTATTGTTTATTTTATTTATCACAAGTTTATTTTCAGTGTTTGTATTGTTTATTTTATTTATCACAAGTTTATTTTCAATGTTTGTATTGTTTATTTTATTTATCACAAGTTTATTTTCAGTGTTTGTATTGTTTATTTTATTTATCACAAGTTTATTTTCAATGTTTGTATTGTTTATTTTATTTATCACAAGTTTATTTTCAATGTTTGTATTGTTTATTTTATTTATCACAAGTTTATTTTCAATGTTTGTATTGTTTATTTTATTTATCACAAGTTTATTTTCAGTGTTTGTATTGTTTATTTTATTTATCACAAGTTTATTTTCAATGTTTGTATTGTTTATTTTATTTATCACAAGTTTATTTTCAATGTTTGTATTTTTTATTTTATTTATCACAAGTTTATTTTCAGTGTTTGTATTTTTTATTTTATTTATCACAAGTTTATTTTCAATGTTTGTATTGTTTATTTTATTTATCACAAGTTTATTTTCAATGTTTGTATTGTTTATTTTATTTATCACAAGTTTATTTTCAATGTTTGTATTGTTTATTTTATTTATCACAAGTTTATTTTCAGTGTTTGTATTGTTTATTTTATTTATCACAAGTTTATTTTCAATGTTTGTATTGTTTATTTTATTTATCACAAGTTTATTTTCAATGTTTGTATTGTTTATTTTATTTATCACAAGTTTATTTTCAATGTTTGTATTTTTTATTTTATTTATCACAAGTTTATTTTCAGTGTTTGTATTTTTTATTTTATTTATCACAAGTTTATTTTCAATGTTTGTATTGTTTATTTTATTTATCACAAGTTTATTTTCAATGTTTGTATTGTTTATTTTATTTATCACAAGTTTATTTTCAATGTTTGTATTGTTTATTTTATTTATCACAAGTTTATTTTCAATGTTTGTATTGTTTATTTTATTTATCACAAGTTTATTTTCAGTGTTTGTATTGTTTATTTTATTTATCACAAGTTTATTTTCAATGTTTGTATTGTTTATTTTATTTATCACAAGTTTATTTTCAATGTTTGTATTGTTTATTTTATTTATCACAAGTTTATTTTCAATGTTTGTATTGTTTATTTTATTTATCACAAGTTTATTTTCAGTGTTTGTATTTTTTATTTTATTTATCACAAGTTTATTTTCAATGTTTGTATTGTTTATTTTATTTATCACAAGTTTATTTTCAGTGTTTGTATTGTTTATTTTATTTATCACAAAGTTTATTTTCAGTGTTTGTATTTTTATTTTATTTATCACAAGTTTATTTTCAGTGTTTGTATTTTTTATTTTATTTATCACAAGTTTATTTTCAGTGTTTGTATTGTTTATTTTATTTATCACAAGTTTATTTTCAGTGTTTGTATTGTTTATTTTATTTATCACAAGTTTATTTTCAATGTTTGTATTGTTTATTTTTATTTATCACAAGTTTATTTTCAATGTTTGTATTGTTTATTTTATTTATCACAAGTTTATTTTCAATGTTTGTATTTTTTATTTTATTTATCACAAGTTTATTTTCAATGTTTGTATTGTTTATTTTATTTATCACAAGTTTATTTTCAATGTTTGTATTTTTTATTTTATTTATCACAAGTTTATTTTCAGTGTTTGTATTTTTTATTTTATTTATCACAAGTTTATTTTCAATGTTTGTATTGTTTATTTTATTTATCACAAGTTTATTTTCAGTGTTTGTATTGTTTATTTTATTTATCACAAGTTTATTTTCAGTGTTTGTATTGTTTATTTTATTTATCACAAGTTTATTTTCAATGTTTGTATTGTTTATTTTATTTATCACAAGTTTATTTTCAGTGTTTGTATTGTTTATTTTATTTATCACAAGTTTATTTTCAGTGTTTGTATTGTTTATTTTATTTATCACAAGTTTATTTTCAGTGTTTGTATTGTTTATTTTATTTATCACAAGTTTATTTTCAGTGTTTGTATTGTTTATTTTATTTATCACAAGTTTATTTTCAGTGTTTGTATTGTTTATTTTATTTATCACAAGTTTATTTTCAGTGTTTGTATTGTTTATTTTATTTATCACAAGTTTATTTTCAATGTTTGTATTGTTTATTTTATTTATCACAAGTTTATTTTCAATGTTTGTATTGTTTATTTTATTTATCACAAGTTTATTTTCAATGTTTGTATTGTTTATTTTATTTATCACAAGTTTATTTTCAGTGTTTGTATTGTTTATTTTATTTATCACAAGTTTATTTTCAATGTTTGTATTGTTTATTTTATTTATCACAAGTTTATTTTCAATGTTTGTATTTTTTATTTTATTTATCACAAGTTTATTTTCAATGTTTGTATTTTTTATTTTATTTATCACAAGTTTATTTTCAGTGTTTGTATTGTTTATTTTATCACAAGTTTATTTTCAATGTTTGTATTTTTTATTTTATTTATCACAAGTTTATTTTCAATGTTTGTATTTGCGCTTGTTTGAGCAGAAGTGATGGAGCTGTAAACTTCAGACAGAAGCGCTCTGTGTCACACATTGTTCAATGATTTCTGCACTTTAATTCTTCACTCTTCATACACTTTTCATAGGAAAGACTTAAATCCTACAATCCCCGCCCCAACATTCACCAACCCCCGTGTGAGCTTCCGAACACTGTAAGTTACTGTCGTCAAGCATTATTGTTATTATGAAGTTAAAAGTGAATCAGGTGATCTGATCCCACAGCAAACAGAACCAAACCCAACTGATCCACAGCTCTGATATGACCCGAATACACCCCTACAATATATACAATGTTGGACTGAGTGAAAATAACTCAAATAGCTCATATGGTTGCCTACTTATCCAAGTCAATACAAACACCAGAGTCTGTTGTGGGCTCAGATTCCTGCTTCACTGTAAGTCTATATGAATCTGATCTAAAAGAACAGCACATCTCTTCTCAAAGCACCGTCCTCACAGACTGCAGAGCCTGGCCCTGCGATCAGAGGAGGTCATGCGTCAGTCATCTTGATATGATATGATGTGATGCGAGGGGTTTGTGTGTCATCTCATGGTTTGTGTGTTATGGTGTGAACTGTGTCTGAGAAACTCCAGCGTTTGTTATCTGGAGGACAACAGCAGCTATAGTGCACTAAAGGTTATAGTGCACTGTAGTGAATGTCGTTAACTGCAGTATACTATCAGCTGTCTGTCAGTCAGAATATTAAGTAATTTTACTGGTTTAAATTATGCTTAACTTGTATAGCAAGCTATGGTTTCAAGGTAGCTTCCCCAATATTGTATGCTTGCATGAAATAAGGTTTTATTTAATCTTGTGTGTGTTTATGTACTTCTGTCATGTGTTGTCTGTATTTCCTGATTTTCAAAGTGTGATGTTTTACTGTGTGAGTGTGTGTTCAGGGCTTCCGTGCGGAAGACATGAAGGCCTGGCAGCAGCATTGGAACCATCAGCTGTTTAAAGCTCTTGAGCATCAGTATCAGGTGGGGCTGGAGGCCTTCAACAAGAACCTGCCCGAGATCAACATCCACCTCATCTTCAAGTGAGAGCTTCACTGATGAAGATGAAGAGCTTTGTCTGCATCCCCAACCAGTTTAAGGGTGAGAGTGAGATGGGGAGGAGCCCGTCTTTACCTGCATGATCGAACTCAATGCCAGCAGCTTCTCTTCAGTTGCCTCACTGCTGGACAAGTTCAAGGTGAAGCTGAAGAAAATAAAAACAATTGTGAAATGTAGTTTCATCTCAGGTTGTTTTCTTAGCAGTATGCTTCAGTTTTCTGCTGCCCCAAAAGTAATCTGTCAGTGTAGGTTTATTTTGGTCCTGACAGCCCTTGATCTACTAGAATAATTCTCATGGCTGGATTCCCCACATTAAATGTTCTTTAAACAACACCCAGCGGGGTTTTCAGTACATAAAGTTTATGAGCTTTAAATGAAATGTGCGGTCAGTGTACAGTGTAGTTCTCAGAAACACACCCACACGAGTCAGAGCAGCTTCCCCGACATCCCTGTTATTACACAGTGACTGTGTCCTCAAACCTAGTGAGCTGCCTACCTAAACTGCATTTATGGTCATGTACATAACTGTAATGGCCAAAAGTGCCCCCTCCAGGAAGGCAGCTCACAAGGTATTAAGACTCCACCAGTATCAGACCTTCTATATTGTTGCGTTTTCACTCTTTTTAACTTCCTTTCTGAAAGCTGTTGGCTTTCAGCTGTGGTTTGGAATAGACCTGCTAAAGGTCCTTCTACTGTGTGAGATTATAATACCATATCGGGGAATCCCGGCCCACACACACAAACTCACTTCTGATTTCTGCCGCCTACGCAGAGGGGAAACAAGCAAACACTTCCTCTTTACCAGTGCGTCCGAGTCTTCTGTCTGCTCACAGCAGATGTCTGATATTAAACTCATTTGGCAGGTGCCTCTTTCATTAGCAGGATTGAAAAATCTGTTGATAAAGAACAGTGCTCTCATCCTAGTTTGATTTTACACCCTCTGAAAGAACGTCTGTTGCATACAAACTACACCACAGGCGTCTTTCTAAAGCATGTGTTCAGATCATTTCCACAGAAAGACTAACAGAAGATCTTCTCTGTGAATATCAACGTTCTGGAGTTCATTTGTTCTTGAGCTGATAACAGAACAGAAGGTTTAAAACAGAAGTTGCTGAATAAATAGCTGAGAATGGAACACATTATCTGAACATGTTTTTCTGTTAGCAGTATGTGGCCTTAAAACACTTTCACTAGTTCAGTAAATTAAATGAAATACACACAAAGGCATTACAAGAGTTTAAATGTTTCCAAGTTTTATTTTGATCTTCATAAAGTTGTAGAAGAAACATCTGAATGTGTGTTTGTGATCTGTAACATCTTCTGGACATCCTAAGATGTTTTCGTGGAGGATTATTTGATTTTTTTAAATGTGTGTGTGTGTGTCAGTGTGTGTGTGTACAGGACTGGGTGGTGCTGGGGCAGGTGGATGTGGATATTCTGGTGGAGAACCACCTTCACAGTGTTCAGGATTGGGAGAGAAACATAACAGTGAACTGTGGGCTAGTGGCCATGGACGACCTCATCCAGAGGCTGACTGATTCTCTGCTGTCTCTCAGGAGATCAATCCAGGGTGAGATCAGACACACACAAACACATACACACACACACACATTTAGTGTGTCCTGAACTCACCTGTACAGAGATGTTCAAAATATGTACAATAAGATTTTTCACATATTTTTCAGACGTATATATGACAAAGTGTAATGCGTTTGTTGTGTGTTATTGTGTGCAGACCCAGCCCCTCGTAAACGAGGCAAAGCAGGCAGTGGGCAACATTAAACCAGAGTCCTTGTCTGAGATCCACTCTCTGTGCATGCCACCCGGCATCATCCGAGACATCCTGTTGGGAGTGCGAGACACATGGGAATATTTGACATGTCCTGGGTTGGCATGAAGATGTGAGAGAGAGAGACAGAGAGAGTCAGAGGCGGGAGAGATAAAGAGAGTGAGAGACAGACAGAGGCAGAAACAAAGAGAGAGAGTTGTGTGTGTGTACTGCTCTCATTCCTCACGGTTTATATTACATTTTAACAGCCATAACAGAATGAATTCTGTCTATATTTATGATGTTTATCTTTTCCTGGGAAATTAGACTGCTGTATTGCTTAATACACCTTCATATTCTTCAGGCGAAATGAATCTAATCTCTTTCTGGACTAATTGAGGATTTTAATTTAGCACATTTTCATTGTAAATCAGCATGTGGAGGCATTAGGTCATTTGCGCTCAGTTAAAACCATTAAATGAGCTGAATAATTGAAGAGATAATGAAGTGTTTATAAACTTCAGTTTCTTAGCCAAGCGAGGTGTGAGGGAGGATATCGCCACGTTTGATGCTCGAAACATCACTCACGAGATCCGACAGAGTGTCAAGGAGCTACTGCACAGAAACAAAGCCTCATTTGATCCCCCGGTCAGACACACTCACACTGGTGAGGTTTTCTGTTTCGCACAGAGACTAAACTTTACTTAGCGTTACCAAACCTTGCTGTTGTGTACTGTGCAGGTGTGTGTTAACCAGGTGCAACGCATTGTCTCTTGTAAAACAGTCTCAAAGCAGTAATATAAGATATAGAATGAAAGGTACACTAATTGCAATTTATTAAGTTGTTAGTAAATATAGTAATGTCACAAATCAAAAACTCTCAATAGTTCTAAAATTAGTAAAATTGTCCTTGCGTACAATATAAATAAACATTTTTAAGTAGCTCCAACTACAGTGATGTCATCACTGAATGTAATATAAACAGTGCTAAAATTTTATATAAACAGTGATGTCATCACTGTGTTCACATGTTCTGATTAGCTGTTATTGTGCAGCTATTTTAATCACAATTATTTCACTTTTAGTGGGAATAGAAAAATTAATTGATACTTAAAACTTGTCATTACACCTGATTAGGTGCTACACACACACACAAACACACTCTGTTCCTGAGAGTATTAGATTCTGTGGGGAGGAAGATAAACTAAGTGTTTTCTGTGGATGGAGGAGAAGGAAATTAAAGAGTGTGTGTGTCTGTGTCCGCATAGCTGTGCCCGCATCGCTGTGTCTGCATGGTCTCTGGGGTTTGCCTTGCCTAGTTTGATCACAGCATGTTTACCAGACACTCAAACCCCAGAGTTCCCGTTATGTCTCTGTTCCACTGAACACAGTGCTTGATCTGGGATCTCTCAGACCGGCCTGTATTTCCTCTGACTCTATACTGTAACTGTCTCCATTTTTGCTCCCAGAAAAACGTACTGCATCGCTGCTGCTATAAGTAATTTGTGTTTGTTATCAGGCTTATCGTTTGATGTTTGTGCTTTACTTTGTCAAGGAAGTGAATCCAGAACTCTTCCAGGAGAATGAGAGTTTTCACACACACACACACACACACACAGACAAATGCGCATAAATGCAATCTTTCACTTGTGTTCATAAACTTGGGCTGATAATGCGTTATGAATGAATGATGGCGTTTGGGAGTTTCACAGCTCAACTGTAGCTGCTTTGATAAATGTGCCGTTATTTGTTGTAGCAGTACAGCAGAATAGAGGAACACTTTTATGTGTGTGTGTTTCCGGTAGGAATGGGATGTTTGCTGATTGTCTGTGACAGATCATAAGACAGTACGAATCTCTCCAAACCTTTCTCTTATGTTGTTTCTCTCTCTGAGTGATTTGCTTCTCCTCTCCTCCAGTGCTCAAGGTCAGGCCCGTCTCCGCCGACTCACTCTCAGTGTCACAGTGACCAGAAGAAACATTACAGCTTATTCTGACCAGAACCTGTGAGCAGTGTGAGGACTTTGTTTTCTGGTGGATTGTGTAAGACTGCAGCATGCATCAGAGTTCATCATCCTTTCAAATTATAAAAAGATAAAGTATCTCTCTCTCTCTCTCTCTCTCTCTCTCTCTCTCTCTCAGATGATGATGGTTCAGGGTTTGAGACTAGACAGGTTACAGAGTGCAATGGTTGTGTTTGTGTCTCATACTTTGGGTAATTACTGAGAGAACACACACAATCTCAGCTCTTAGTCAGGCATATATAATGTATCTGAGGGCATCAGATTGTGTTGCGCTTTAATCTTGAGTTTAATTATTATATTAAGACTACATGCAAATATATATTTACTTATTTATGCAGCTGACTCACAATCAATGCACATATATTGATTTGCATTTAGGCATTAGCTTATACTTTCAGATCAGCCAAGTGTGAAACCACACACACACACATTCACAAACATACACGCACACAAATTAGTGCTGATCTATGTTTTTTAGGGCCACTTGTAATGAGATTCGTTAAAACCTGCATAAACACAACATTTATCTCCTTTACCCTCAACACACACACACACTGAGAAAGTGCTGAGAAACCTGACCACAATCACAGAAACACACAGCAGTAGCTTTAAAACACTCATACCTGAATATACACAGACAGACTCTCTCTCTCTCCTTGTGTCTTTTCTTAATTTCGGCTTGTTTGCTCTGCTGTATCTGATTTATTTTTGATCTTGTTGTTTTGGCTTAATATTACTTATTCATACACACTCAGTAGTGTGTACACTGGCATTAGTGCAGTACATTTCAGTACATAGTAGAAGTATGTGAATTGGCAAGCAGCTCAAGTTCTGCTTTTATGTGTTGACCGTTTTGTGATTGGATTTGACTGGTTGATGTTTCGGGCAGTGCGGCTGACGGCCAGCAGAGGGCGCTGATGCTGCTGCAGATTTTGTATCACGTTACTGTTGAAATGAGTAGAAAGATGACATTAGTGGTCTGTGCGTCTGCTGGGTTATGTGTAACCTTAGAGTCCTGGAAACCACAACAGCACAGAGAGTGCAAATATTAGCCCTCACAGTCTCACTCTCACACACACACACACATGCACTCATACACACTTATACACACACACTCATACACAGGCGTGCACACACATGCACATACACAAGGGTCTCATCACTGATAACGCAGTACTCTTGTCATCTCCAGTGCTTCCACAAGCTTATTCAGTAAAATGAATTGCCTAATTAACAAATAAAATGGTTTGTTTGTCTGCAACTGTAGTGTAGTATGCGAGACATTTAGTTCAAGGGCGGAACATCAGTTTGCCTGTGATTATCGATTCCAGTGTGCTGTATAATTCATTTCTTTCCAAAAAGATTGATTCTCAGCATTAGATGAGTGAGGAGATAAACAGAGTTTCTTTTTGTGTTTCGTCTCAGATCTGGAGAGGGCTTCACATGTGAGTCTGCAGAGAAATGAATCTGAATGACTACAGAATCATTTAGAAATGTCTTTTTAGTTTTCCTGAGCTCCATCTCAGTGATTTTGTTGGAATATTTGAATGTCAAGACTCAAAATTGATTGGGAATGTGTGTGAGCATGTTTGTGTGTGATTGAGCATATGTGAGTATATGTGTGAGCGTGTGTGTCTGTTTGTTTCTAGTGTGAGTGTGTGATTAGGGTTTGGGTAGTTGATGGAGGCTGGCGGAACCTTTTATGGCTTTTCATTGGCTACAATCTCGCTTCTGTGGAAATAATCAGAAGTGCAGGTTTACCTTTGAACAACACACAAATCTTACTCATAAAAGAGTGTCCAACCAATCAGAGGCTTCAGAACACACACAAACTGAGACTACACACAGTTCTTTCATTTGCCGCTTGGTTGGTGTTCGTTTTGGACCCAGTTGAGTGTTGGGATGTTTTCTGGGGTTTAACTGTGTTTCTCTGTGTGTGAGACTGATGAGTGTGTCTCAGATAGCACAGGGTTTGATGTCTGAACTCCACATGCTAATGGATCTTTGTTTCTAATCCTCTTACAAGCGGCTCTAATCTTCAGAGTCATTAAAGCGCTGTTACGCCCTGACTGACATTTTGAGACAAAACAGACAAATCTGAAAAAACCTCCTTTTGGGGACTCCTTATTTGTAAAAACGCTTTTAAAATACAGTAAAAAGTTTTTTTTTTTGTAGAAAGTTTTCTGTTAGATTAAGAGTGTGGGTTAGAATAATTGTATAGTGTTTATAACTAGCTGTGTATGAAAACAATAGAAGTCTATGAAATGTCCCTGTTTTGATAGATAAGTAAACGTGTGTGTGTCCAGGTCAAACCTGCTCTGCGTAACAGAATAGCTTTGGCTGGCCTGTTCTTGTGGTTGCTATGGAAATGGCAATGTAAGGTCGCTTGAAGATATTTTGTCCCGTCTCAGGAGCGCAGAACACGACCAGAATGACAACGATATTTAGATGTGTGTGTGTGTTCAGGTGGTGATGGGACAGGGACAAATTATAAAAAGATAAAGTATCTCTCTCTCTCTCTCTCTCTCTCTCTCTCTCTCAGATGATGATGGTTCAGGGTTTGAGACTAGACAGGTTACAGAGTGCAATGGTTGTGTTTGTGTCTCATACTTTGGGTAATTACTGAGAGAACACACACAATCTCAGCTCTTAGTCAGGCATATATAATGTATCTGAGGGCATCAGATTGTGTTGCGCTTTAATCTTGAGTTTAATTATTATATTAAGACTACATGCAAATATATATTTACTTATTTATGCAGCTGACTCACAATCAATGCACATATATTGATTTGCATTTAGGCATTAGCTTATACTTTCAGATCAGCCAAGTGTGAAACCACACACACACACATTCACAAACATACACGCACACAAATTAGTGCTGATCACGACCAGAATGACAACGATATTTAGATGTGTGTGTGTGTTCAGGTGGTGATGGGACAGGGACAGGCTGACGTGTGTGTGTTCAGGTGGTGATGGGACAGGCTGATGTGTGTGTGTTCAGGTGGTGATGGGACAGGGACAGGCTGATGTGTGTGTGTGTTCAGGTTGTGATGGGACAGGCTGATGTGTGTATGTGTTCAGGTGGTGATGGGACAGGCTGATGTGTGTGTGTGTTCAGGTGGTGATGGGACAGGGACAGGCTGATGTGTGTGTGTTCAGGTGGTGATGGGACAGGGACAGGCTGATGTGTGTGTGTTCAGGTGGTGATGGGACAGGGACAGGCTGACGTGTGTGTGTGTGTGTGTGTTCAGGTTGTGATGGGACAGGCTGATGTGTGTGTGTTCAGGTTGTGATGGGACAGGGACAGGCTGATGTGTGTGTGTGTTCAGGTGATGATGGGACAGGCTGATGTGTGTGTGTTTCAGGTGGTGATGGGACAGGCTGACGTGTGTGTGTTCAGGTGGTGATGGGACAGGGACAGGCTGATGTGTGTGTGTGTTCAGGTGGTGATGGGACAGGCTGATGTGTGTGTGTTCAGGTGGTGATGGGACAGGGACAGGCTGATGTGTGTGTGTTCAGGTTGTGATGGGACAGGCTGATGTGTGTGTGTGTTCAGGTGATGATGGGACAGGGACAGGCTGATGTGTGTGTGTGTTCAGGTTGTGATGGGACAGGGACAGGCTGATGTGTGTGTGTGTTCAGGTTGTGATGGGACAGGGACAGGCTGATGTGTGTGTGTGTTCAGGTGGTGATGGGACAGGGACAGGCTGATGTGTGTGTGTGTTCAGGTTGTGATGGGACAGGGACAGGCTGATGTGTGTGTGTGTTCAGGTGGTGATGGGACAGGCTGATGTGTGTGTGTTCAGGTGGTGATGGGACAGGCTGATGTGTGTGTGTTCAGGTGATGATGGGACAGGCTGATGTGTGTGTGTGTTCAGGTTGTGATGGGACAGGGACAGGCTGATGTGTGTGTGTTCAGGTTGTGATGGGACAGGCTGATATGTGTGTGTGTTCAGGTTGTGATGGGACAGGGACAGGCTGATGTGTGTGTGTGTTCAGGTTGTGATGGGACAGGCTGATGTGTGTGTGTTCAGGTGGTGATGGGACAGGGACAGGCTGATGTGTGTGTGTGTTCAGGTGGTGATGGGACAGGCTGATGTGTGTGTGTGTTCAGGTGGTGATGGGACAGGGACAGGCTGATGTGTGTGTGTGTGTTCAGGTGGTGATGGGACAGGGACAGGCTGATGTGTGTGTGTGTTCAGGTGGTGATGGGACAGGGACAGGCTGATGTGTGTGTGTGTTCAGGTGGTGATGGGACAGGGACAGGCTGATGTGTGTGTGTTCAGGTTGTGATGGGACAGGGACAGGCTGATGTGTGTGTGTGTTCAGGTGATGATGGGACAGGCTGATGTGTGTGTGTTCAGGTGGTGATGGGACAGGCTGACGTGTGTGTGTTCAGGTGGTGATGGGACAGGCTGATGTGTGTGTGTTCAGGTGGTGATGGGACAGGCTGATGTGTGTGTGTGTTCAGGTGGTGATGGGACAGGGACAGGCTGATGTGTGTGTGTTCAGGTGATGATGGGACAGGGACAGGCTGATGTGTGTGTGTGTTCAGGTGATGATGGGACAGGCTGATGTGTGTGTGTTCAGGTTGTGATGGGACAGGCTGATGTGTGTGTGTGTTCAGGTGATGATGGGACAGGCTGATGTGTGTGTGTTCAGGTGATGATGGGACAGGGACAGGCTGATGTGTGTGTGTGTTCAGGTTGTGATGGGACAGGCTGATGTGTGTGTGTGTTCAGGTGGTGATGGGACAGGGACAGGCTGATGTGTGTGTGTGTTCAGGTGGTGATGGGACAGGGACAGGCTGATGTGTGTGTGTTCAGGTGGTGATGGGACAGGGACAGGCTGAGGTGTGTGTGTGTGTGTGTTCAGGTGATGATGGGACAGGCTGATGTGTGTGTGTTCAGGTGATGATGGGACAGGGACAGGCTGATGTGTGTGTGTGTTCAGGTGATGATGGGACAGGCTGATGTGTGTGTGTGCCGGTGATGATGGGACAGGGACAGGCTGATGTGTGTGTGTGTTCAGGTTGTGATGGGACAGGCTGATGTGTGTGTGTTCAGGTGGTGATGGGACAGGGACAGGCTGATGTGTGTGTGTGTTCAGGTGATGATGGGACAGGCTGATGTGTGTGTGTTCAGGTTGTGATGGGACAGGGACAGGCTGATGTGTGTGTGTGTTCAGGTTGTGATGGGACAGGGACAGGCTGATGTGTGTGTGTTCAGGTTGTGATGGGACAGGCTGATATGTGTGTGTGTTCAGGTTGTGATGGGACAGGGACAGGCTGATGTGTGTGTGTGTTCAGGTGATGATGGGACAGGCTGATGTGTGTGTGTTCAGGTTGTGATGGGACAGGGACAGGCTGATGTGTGTGTGTTCAGGTTGTGATGGGACAGGCTGATATGTGTGTGTGTTCAGGTTGTGATGGGACAGGGACAGGCTGATGTGTGTGTGTGTTCAGGTTGTGATGGGACAGGCTGATGTGTGTGTGTGTTCAGGTTGTGATGGGACAGGGACAGGCTGATGTGTGTGTGTGTTCAGGTGGTGATGGGACAGGTTGATGTGTGTGTGTTCAGGTGGTGATGGGACAGGGACAGGCTGATATGGCTGTACAATTTTCTCAGATTGTGAGTGCTCTGGTAATTACTGTGCTTGAAGAACCTACACCTCGTCACCAGCTGTCTCTCCCTGCTGGAGAAGGCGACACCTGTCTCCCTCTGCATGTATTTGCACTAACTGTGTTCTGTTTGTTCTCTCTCTCTCTGTGTTGCTGTGAGAAATTGCTGGGAAAGATACTTTAATTGCTTTTTGTTTTCATTTTTCTGCTCCTCATAGTGTGTGTGTTTTGTAACACTGCAGAATTGTAATCGGTTTTGGACTGAATGAAATGGGACTGCGAGAGAATTAATCCCTCTAACACACACACACATACACAGGAAATGTGGTATTGGTTTGATGGTTTATTGAATTTAATTCATTGTGGTCAGACATCTGATGTATAATGCTAATGTGTTTGTGTGTGTGCGTGCACAGGAACAGTATAAAACCCAAGGCAGGCTTCAGAATCTGGTAGACTGCTGAAGTTCACACCAATACTGCAGTCCAGTCTCAAGGTCAACTATGAGGTCAGTGTGTATGTGTGTGTGTGCTTGCTGTTTACAGAAAAACTCCCTCTACTTTACAGAACATCCACTCACAGATAACGTCTGTGTGTGTTTTTTGTGTGTGTGTGTTTGTGTGTGTGTTCTGACTCCTCCAGGGCTGTAGAAGAATCTGAATAATACGTAAAAATCAAGGACATCTAAGCGCATAAGTAAAGGTGGCCAGCTCGCACGCGCTCGGTCACTCTTCTGTCTGGTCTGGTTCCACTACAGACTGTATTGTAGGTCACATGACATTACAGAACAAATATACATGCAACACCGGTGACAGACTGCAGGTTAAACATGCAACACCAGTGACAGACTGCAGGTTAAACATGCAACACCGGTGACAGACTGCAGGTTAAACATGCAACACCGGTGACAGACTGTAGGTTAAACATGCAACACCGGTGACAGACTGCAGGTTAAACATGCAACACCGGTGACAGACTGTAGGTTAAACATGCAACACCGGTGACAGACTGCAGGTTAAACATGCAACACCAGTGACAGACTGCAGGTTAAACATGCAAACATGACACGGTGACAGACTGCAGGTTAAACATGCAACACTGGTGACAGACTGCAGGTTAAACATGCAACACCGGTGACAGACTGCAGGTTAAACATGCAACACTGGTGACAGACTGCAGGTTAAACATGCAACACTGGTGACAGACTGTAGGTTAAACATGCAACACTGGTGACAGACTGCAGGTTAAACATGCAACACTGGTGACAGACTGCAGGTTAAACATGCAACACTGGTGACAGACTGCAGGTTAAACATGCAACACCAGTGACAGACTGCAGGTTAAACATGCAACACCAGTGACAGACTGCAGGTTAAACATGCAACACCGGTGACAGACTGCAGGTTAAACATGCAACACTGGTGACAGACTGCAGGTTAAACATGCAACACCAGTGACAGACTGCAGGTTAAACATGCAACACCGGTGACAGACTGCAGGTTAAACATGCAACACCAGTGACAGACTGCAGGTTAAACATGCAACACCGGTGACAGACTGCAGGTTAAACATGCAACACCGGTGACAGACTGCAGGTTAAACATGCAACACCAGTGACAGACTGCAGGTTAAACATGCAACACCGGTGACAGACTGTAGGTTAAACATGCAACACCGGTGACAGACTGTAGGTTAAACATGCAACACCGGTGACAGACTGCAGGTTAAACATGCAACACCGGTGACAGACTGCAGGTTAAACATGCAACACCGGTGCATGTTTAACCTCAAGTCTGTTAGTTCCATTCCAGTGCTATTCAGCAAAAACATTTGAAGCTTTCCAAAGAAACAGTGTAACTGTGTGAAACTACACACACATACATAAAGATGCTGATCAGCACACAAGATATTAATCTTCCTCAAGTGAATACACACATGATAGCTGCAGTTTAGACAGCAACTCTTGGATCTTTAAGAAAAGAGACAGTAATGAATTCAGAATTAAAATACTGCGAGTCAGGGCTTTGAAGAGCTCCATTTAATTATCTGTTACTCTTGCTTTTCTCTTTCTTAAAGTAGCTCTCTCACCCCCCATCTACCCTCTCTCTCTCTCTCTCTCTCTCTCTCTCTCTCTCTCTCCAACTCTCTCTCTCTCTGTAAGTGGGGCAGGATCTAATAAAGAGTTCGAGAACTCAGAATCATTGGGGGGGGACTGGTACTGGAGTTGTGTTTAACAGGCTCATAGGATCATAAACAGGCATTTCAGGTCAATGAAGCCTGTACAAATCTTCATCATTATGGCATCAGAATTATTTACATTGCAGAAGTTTTAGAGTTAAATTTAGTAATGCATAAATGGTTTAGATATTGGATAGGTGGTTAGATTAAAACCTTTAATTATAAGACATCAGCTTATGACTATCTGACGGTGAAACTGTTTCAACTAAAAGCAAAGATGAGGGATTAAAATTCACTTCCAGGAGTTCAAAATATTGAATTCTGCTTCAAATGCCTGTCAAGAGGTTCTGCTGCAACAGTGAAATATATTAGACCGAATTTATCAGATAATGATGATGAGTGTGTGTGTGTTTTATTGTACTGAGGTCATAAAGGGTTGGAGGGTAGTTGACTCATGTGAGTCATTATGTTGAGCATAATGAGATTTTTAAGGAGATTTTTCAACATCAAAGGTGTTGAGAGAGTGAGTGTGTGTGTGAGAGAGTGAGTGTGTGTGAGAGTGAGTGAGTGAGAGTGTGTGTGAGAGTGAGTGAGTGTGTGTGAGGGAGTGAGTGAGTGTGTGTGTGCTGTTATTTGTTGTGGTGTTCTGGGTGGACACACACACTGGTCCTTGTCCTTTAGGGCTCCACCCTGAAGTCTCTGTATTTTGCTCAGGTTCCTCCTTCAGTGCAAGTGTGTGAGATTTGATTCTATCCTCTAGGCAAAATCATAAGTCTTAGCGCTCAGAGAAGTAATATCACACCTCATGATCATATCACAGAAACATGATTTTAAGATTGTAGCATCAACAGTAATGTGAGTACAGTTCTGCACTGTGTGTGTGCAGGCTACACTGGTTTAGACCGATCTTTGCCACCCTCACAACTCATACAGAGTCAGTGTGTGTGTGAGAGTTCCTGTAATAAGACCAATCTATCAGGCGTGAGTGTGTGCTGCAGTTTACCACAGTCAGAGGGAGCCTGTAGGATCTGCTGCACTCACTTAGGTGTGTGTGTGTTTGAACAGGTGATCTCTCAGGTGAGGATTCTGAGCCGGGTCTAACCAGATCTCTGGTCTAACACTCTCACCTGTGATCTGTGAAACCAACCAAATAACAAGCTTAATATCATACTTTTATTTTTCCCTGAGGTGCACTTGTGATGTTAGTCATTTATATGTTATTAACTTTATCATGACCATTTTCACCTGGACTAATTTTTAATTGGACGGTAATTGGGTGGTTGATTACAACAGAAATCCATTCTGATGGCCCAGTACATCACCTGTACTTCACTGTTCTTATGATGGAAGTCTATGGGGCAAGTATAACTTTATATATCACTTTAAAATTCTTTTGTACATAAATTTGTTATTTGCTATAGTTTTGCAACGGATGTGGAATCAGGCCCTTTAAATAACTGAAACATCATGAAGGGTCAGTGTGAGGTGAAATTCACTGACCTCAGATCTGACCTCACTCATCATCTGCTTCTGTACTGTTTGATCAAATCTTATCAGTCAGCACCATTATGAAGCACCTGCTCCAATAAGAGTGATAACAACAGCTGTTGATATGGAGATGTGTGGAGTGGATATCTCAGAGAAGAGACAGAGTAACACACTTGCTGAAACACAGAAGCTCAGAGAAACCCTTTTAACAGCCCTCAAGCTCCTGTTCAAATCCGGAAAAAGCACAGCACATTTTTCTGCAAGAATTTCCTCAATAGAATTCCAGACTGGAGTTTGACTCTTTCTGTTTTTCTCTTTAAAAACAGATAAAATGGTTATGATGTTAAATATTTTTATTTGATTCAGTTCAGGAAACATTTCAGAATTTGTAAAAGTCATATCAAAGTCTTTTAAGGGGTTTTAGCTCAAAGTGTCATGTTGGATGGAAGCTTCATCTCTGCAGGCATGATCTGTCTTTTGTGTCCTCTCCTCCTGACCCACAGAACATTTCAGAGGTCCCTCTTATCTAACATCTTAGACATTTGGAGCAGAAGAACCAATGCTACTGTACAGAAACATTCAAACCACTTCTCTCATCAGAAGTCCTGATCGCATGTGTGTGTCTGCAGGGCTGGATCGAGCGGCAGAGAGAGGCCGTCTGCTGTCAGAGATGTTGGATCTGTCTAAACTCTTTCACCCCAACACTTTTCTGATCCCCTGAGACAGGAAATGGCCAGGTAACTTCCTCACAAACACACACCTGATCTAGTAATCACAAGTGACATATTTTACACACTTATACATCACACCACTCATCACACATGTGATGGAACAACAGCTTCTTGTTTAGTTCTTTGTGTGTTTGTTTAGAGTGTGGTGGGCAGTTACTCTCCAGACGAGTGTATTTCTCTGCCCGTCTGCAGCAGCCCTGAGCTTGTGTGTGTGGTAACAAACGTACAGCTGCCGTGTGCTGCAGATCATGACACATGGATCCGCAGCAGACTGATCCTCAAACAGCAATAATGCACATCACACACACTTCACACATCTCACACATTCTTTTACTTCACACACATTCACTAACACACACACAAACTCAAACACACATGTGATATTACTGGCTCTGTGATTTATAAATTAATCTGACCTTTCCAAAAAGTTATGATCACAACTCAACACAATATTTTAACCCAATGCAAAACAAAACAGACAGTGAACATGTGGAGTCATGAAAACATGAAACAGGACCATAATCTACATCATCTCTCATATTGTGTCATTATCAGATTCTCTCTCTGTAATGGAGTCATCTAATGGTTTTGTAGTGTTTAATCATCCATCAGGCTAATCTTAAATCTGATCGTTTGAGGTAACATCAGATGCTTCTTTCTGTGTATGAGTCTCTTAGTGTTTTTTATGTTCTCCACAGTGTCTGAGCACACAAGTAAGATCAGTGGGTCACTCTGCATATTTTTTTACCAGGCGGCCTATTTACTGTCTCAGCAACTTCTAATAATAGTGTGTGTGTGTGTGTGTGTGTGTGCAGAGTGTTTGAAAATTCTGCTTTCCTAACTATAGTGAAATACAGTTTCAAAAGCTGCTTGTATGAACTTTGCAGTTATATAAAAATGTTTCATGCATTCTCTATTATAGTACAACAAACCTGTGAGTATGAGTGAACTGTGTAATGAATTCTGATGCAGTCAACAATTTTACACACACACACACAGAACTTATGTCGTCTTAGATGTCTTAGAAAATTTGGCCTGCATTCCTGCATATGCTTGTTTATCACTCGTGAAACAAATCTACAAGGACGACTTCTTTATTTACTGTTCTCTCTCACATCATTACATCTGCTGGTTTTAGGGTTCATAAAGCTGTTAAGTGTGCTGGTCGAGTATGTGACCCATACTCAGAATTTCTAGACTTCAGTCTGTCAAACGTGCAGTAGGTCACTGGTGCACATAGATGCACACAGATGATATGCACACAGCACTCCACACAGTTTAGGGTACGATGAGGTAAAGTGTGTGTGTTCTGTTCTCTACTGCTTTAATTGATGCCTGAATAATTTATGATTGTGGTGAATTTTTATGTTTAGTTTCACTTTGCTTGCAGGCCTGTTTCTGTCTCACTCTACACACTGCTGTCTCACCCTCACACAGGGCCTGTGGAAACAGTTTGCTCAGTTAAACAGTTATTTAAATAACATTTTCTGAAATGCTGCTCTGTATGTCAGCAAAATGTTATTTTATTCTTTTCCAAATGCCTTCAGCACCAGCTTTTGTCAGGATAGGCATATGGATGCAGAGGTTTGTGTGTGTCTCCTGTGGTTTCTCTGTGTGATGTGGATTAGTGTTTGTTGTGAGTATTCTGTGTGTGTGTGTGTTTGTCTCCTGTGATCTCTCACTATGATGTGATTTAGTGTTTGTTTGTGTGTGGGTTGTTTGTCTCCTGTCTCATATGATGTGATTTAGTGTTTGTTGTGAGTATTCTGTGTGTTTTTTTTTTTCCTGTCTCATGGGTGTGTGTGTGTGTTGTCTCCTGTGATCTCTCACTATGATGTGATTTAGTGTTTGTTGTGAGTATTCTGTGTGTGTGTGTGTTTGTCTCCTGTGATCTCTCACTATGATGTGATTTAGTGTTTGTTGTGAGTATTCTGTGTGTGTGGTGTGTGTTTGTCTCCTGTGATCTCTCACTATGATGTGATTTAGTGTTTGTTGTGAGTATTCTGTGTGTGTGTGTGTTTGTCTCCTGTGATCTCTCACTATGAGTGTTGTGTTTTTTGTCTCCTGTGATCTCTCACTATGATGTGATTTAGTGTTTGTTGTGAGTATTCTGTGTGTGTGTGTGTGTTTGTCTCCTGTGATCTCTCACTATGATGTGATTTAGTGTTTGTTGTGAGTATTCTGTGTGTGTATGTGTGTGTTTGTCTCCTGTGATCTCTCACTATGATGTGATTTAGTGTTTGTTGTATTCTGTGTATAATGTAACAGGCTTTCTATTAACATTTCTGCAACACCTGACTGTCTGTCACTGGCTGCATCGAACTCTGGCTGTTACCATGGAAACCAAAAATGCAAAAAAATAAATAAAAATGACTAAAACCATTAACTGTAATTTGACATTAACCAAGTTTTTTTCCCTCTCTCTCTATCTCTAGTTCTTTGTCTTTATTTCTCTTGCACTTTCATTAAATTGTCCAGGCAAAGCTCACAAAGTGAATTGTTACATGTGGATTTGTGTTTATTTTGTTCCCAGATTCAAGACATTTTATGCAGTGTGTTCTGTATACATGTGTGACCTACTACATTTCCCATTGTGCAGTAATTGTGCAAAATACAATCAGTTCACATGCAACAGTTTCACACATTCATGTTAAAGGTGTACAGTGTGCTAATAATCCATTCTGAACCCCTCCACCGAGTCCAGGTGATACACCATCATTTGTCAGCGTCTGTCTGAGCATCATCACTCTGCAGTCTGGTGCGTGACCTTTGACCCACACTCATCTGTGCAACAGCGGGTACTGACACATGACCTTTGACCTCTGTGATGGCTGCGGTGAGTTGTGTGTGTGTAAGATCAGGATGCAGGTGCCAGTAAATGTTTCTCTGATCCTGCTTTTCCTCAGAGGAAGAGACCGACGTGTCTTTCTGTTCTAAATCACTTGAGTTTTATATCAACTGGCATGAGCGTTTTTACATCTGTATATTCAGTCTACTGTGATATCAGGCCTCACACACCACACACACTTGTAGTCATATTATCCTATTTTAGTCTTTTTTTTAAACTGTGTGATCTGATTACTTGCCCTTTTGCTAGAGGCTTTTAACACACACACAGAGTTTTGGAACTTCCTGACTTTTGTTATTTGAGAAGCTGTTATCCATTCGTGCATCAAAGGTCTGTGTGTGTGTGTGAATACTGAATTCTGGTGTTTATGTGCAATTTCAAATCCAAATTGCAACATAAATCAAAATGTTGACCTTTAGTCTTACACACACACACATATACACGGTCAACAGTGATGCTCGCAGTGTAATAAGCAGCTCTGATAGGAGGGGGACCTCCAACATCAGAATTATGTATTATTTGTTAAACCTAAATACTTTACCAATGGAAAGGGTCCAGAACAGGGTATGACATGATACAGTCCAGTATAATCATGGTACAACAAGGTTAATGTCCAACAGAACTTGTGTGTGTGTGTGTGTGTGTGTATGTGCGTTTTATTGGACTTTTCGAATCTGCTAAATGACCCTTATAGATCCTCATATATGCTTACTGGCTGCTTTTTGTCATTATTCAGTCCATGTCATCCATTTTAACATAAAATTCTAGTTATCTAATGACAGACATTAAATTATATTGTCTACAAAAAGAAAACATGAGATTGAAAGACTTTTAAGATCATGAAAAAATTTCAGGCAAGTTATTCTAAACTTTCTATTTACTGATATATATGAAGGTGTGACCAATATCTGAGGGAATCAAATTTGTACTCAAAAGTCAGCAAAACATGACCTTTTTGGGGATGTCCACATTTGTAAAAATGCAAAAAGATGCAGTAAAGTTTTTTAATGGTAAAAATGCAGACAGTTTGTGTTAGGGTTAGAGTGTGGGTTAGGTTATATTAACTAGAGGTGTATTAAAACATCCCACATTTTGATAGATAAGTAATTGTTAATGCTGTTTAATGTAGAGATAAAACATGTTTATCATTGTCACCAGATTCTGGGGGTGAGATTTGTGTGTCATCATTCTACTCACCATATTTTATTTTGTCTGTCTCTCTGGTTATTTTCACTGTTGATGCAACGCTGATGAAATCTCACACACTTTCTCACAATGATGTAAAGCTGTGAAAAACTCAAGACACACACACACACACACACATTCTCACAGATATAATGATGCTGTGCAGGATTCTAGATAAATCTGAGCTCTGGAAGCTAAAAGCCATTTCACTCAGCCTTTGCTTATACAGTAAAGTTTAATGTCACTCACTGTAGTATGTGTTTGTGTGTGGCAGTGTGCAGCCGTGATGTCACAATCTTCACCCCCTGTGCTTTCCCTTGAGAGGTCAAAGGTCACAACTTTCTCATCCACCCACAGCTGACCTCATTTCTCCATCTGTCCCCTGAGCGGCTGCAACACCTTCCACTGCTCGTGTGCTCATTATATAGCTGCCCGCCCCAGAGCGGCAACAGGGTTACAAGTTGCCAACTTTCATTTTTCTTTACAATTTTAATTTCTTCTAATGCAATTTAATATTTGTTTTTTATTCAGCAGCAATTTTTATAGTTATGCTGTAGTTTTTGTTTTTATTTTGTAAGCATTTTGTAATTGAACGTTTATTCTAACAGGGAACAAAGATAAATCTGTGAATCAAACAACACCATCATAAAGTTCACTTCTGATGCCTTTATGATACAGCACATGGCAGCTGGTCAGGGTGAGCTTCTGGAGAGATCAGTTTATCAGATCAGATATCAGACCTGCAGCGAATATATCTGACAGAAAATCATTTAGTTTATCCAGCGAGACTGAATGTCTCCTCAGCGACTCGAGCTGAGACGTCTTTAAGAGAATCACTGCTTTCATTTCACTTGTTCTAAGGTTTAATGAAAGCATCTTAAAAGCATCACAGTTAAAGATTTAATTCATGCGTCAACTTCCTGTTACTGGCTCTGCTCACCTACAGCTCACAGCAGGATAAACAGGTCCAGGGGCCGTGAAAAAAGAGGAACCCGCACAGATTTACAGGGATATAAAGAGAGTCAGAGGTGCTTCAGTTCAGTACATACACACTCACGTTCTAATGAGTCATGTGACTACTGAACACAGTAACATCAGAACACAAATACAACAGATCTTCAAACAGAAAGTTTTTAATTATGGGATTTTCTGTAGAAGCTTGACCGGAACATATATGTGTGAATGAGGTGTGTGTGTTGTTCATCGTGGGGGTCTTGACTGACACACACAGTCACATCTTTCATGGTGTTGCAGGTAAATCTCCTCCAGAACCCAGCGGGCACGAGTTCTCTTTCTGTAGAAGTTTGGACCTGGAGAAAACTTTAGAACCTGACATACACACACACACACACTCAAGATTACACTAGTACACCTAACACTGGAAGCAAATATGAGAAAACATTTATCACCACAAACAAACATTCACGTGTGAACAGATGCCTGATGTTCATCATTTATTGATCAAGTCTTTGTGAAGTGTTTATTTTAGTGTCAGCTCAGTGATTTCTGTATGATACGTGAAACTGCTGCACAGTAGTTCACAGAAATACAAGCTTTATGGTTCTGTTTGTAAACCCTGCAGGAAAGCAGACTGCTGTTCTTCCACTGTGGACGATAACGGTACCTATAAAGTTTTAGAAAACTCTAAAAATTAGAAAATGGCACAGACCACACCACAGCTATAACCACAAAGATACAATATCGCTTTCAGAGAGCTTCTCTCCAGCTACTGATAAACACCGAAAGATAAAACTGAGTGACGTGTCTAAATGCCTTTGTGTTCATCAACATTACAAGAGATCTCAACCTGTGCTGAACACAAAAGGTCCCTTTACAAGTGATGTTAACAAAGTCAGTGTTTAGACTGAACTGAACATCAGGAGCTGGAGGCTGGAGACTCAATGAGATAAAACATGTTTAATTGCTCATTTTTTTCTGGCTTTAGTGAGTTTCTTCTTAATCACTATCAGCTCCTGAGCCCTCAGACGGCTTTAATCTTCCACACTGAAGCCGCTGATCTGGTGCATGTGTGTTAGACTGTTTATTTATTCAGCTGCAGTTGTTTTACATTAGTCAGATCTGACAGCTACAGCCAATCATCTAACAGCCTGTTATTCCTCACGACTGTTTGAACATTTTCTGACAGCTGTGTGACAGGTGTCAATCACTCCTGGGTCACAATGATACCAGAGAATGCCTGGTATACTACAGTATTAGTAACTTTTTACTACAGTATTAGTAAAAAGTTATTAACCCTATCATTTAAAAACATAATGCTTATAGAGAGAGAGTGGGGTTCACTCACTTTTACTTTGGGGACAAATTTAAAGTTAATCTCTGTGTGTGGGTGTCCTCAACTGAAAACTGGTTCATACATAAATTATTAATTTAGAAATTCCTTTAAAATTATGAGTGTATGTGAGTGTTTGTGTTTTACGTTCTCCTTATCAGCTCCAAACAAACACACACACACACACAGTGTGAGTTTAGAGCAGTGAGGCATTAGGGGATCAGCAGTCTGTTACAACACTTTTTACTCTGAAAGTGTTATGCAGCAGTACTCCTATAACACAGAGTATTACCACAGTAATACTCTTTTACTCACAGAAACAGCAGTTATCTTTTCTTACACTGCAGCTATATTTTAAATGGAGGCTTGGTCATGCAGAACTCATCACCACAGGAAGTTTTCAGGCGGTAAATGAACATTTAAGGTGTTTTTGTGTGGCAGTGCATTGTGTAATACCTCATGTAGTTTCTTCACTGTTTTTCCTGCACTGCAGCTGCAGGAGTTCCAGTTGTCTGTGCCGCATGCGCAATTGCCCCCGCAGCGCTGCACAAGGAGGCACCGTGGAAAAAACACGGCATTGGTCACTTTTAATTCCTCGCGAAGATTGACAGAATAATTCCGCGGAGTACAGCTGTACTGTTTCACATCGTCATAGAGACGGTCAAGGTCAACTGATAGAGAGAGAGAGAGAGAGAGAGATTTGTCATTATGTTTTTACACACCACTAGGAGCTGCATCCACTAGTCAACTGATTGGTTCTATGCCGAATAAATATGTTTGTGTTTTGTAAGACTCATGTTGTTCATGTTGTGTTTGCGGTCTGTGTGAAAGGCTCGTGGTCTGTAGTGTGTGTGTGTGAGACTCACGTTTGTGTTTGCGGTCTGTGTGAAAGGCTCGTGGTCTGTAGTGTGTGTGTGTGAGACTCACGTTTGTGTTTGCGGTCTGTGTGAAAGGCTGTGGTTGTAAAAAAAAAATAAAAAATAACCCCTTTTTTTTTTTTAAAAAAAAAAACCCTGTAAAGTGTTTTTGTGTGAAACACACTCATGTTTGTTTTGTAAGGGTCTGTAGTGTGTGTGTGTGAGACTCACGTTTGTGTTTGCGGTCTGTGTGAAAGGCTCGTGGTCTGTAGCATTGTGTGTGTGTGTGAGACTCACGTTTGTGTTTGGGTCTGTGTGAAAGGCTCGTGGTCTGTAGTGTTGGTCTGTGTGTGTGTGTGTGAGACTCACGTTGTGTTCATGTGTGTGTGTGAGACTCACGTTGTGTTTGCGGTCTGTGTGAAAGGCTCGTGGTCTGTAGTGTGTGTGTTGTGATTTTTGTGGACTCACGTTTGTGTTTGCGGTCTGTGTGAAAGGCTCGTGGTCTGTAGTGTGTGTGTGTGAGACTCACGTTTGTGTTTGCGGTCTGTGTGTTTTGTTTGCGGTCTGTGTGAAAAGGCTCGTGGTCTGTGGTTGTTAGTGTGTGTGTGTGAAGACTCACGTTTGTGTTTGCGGTCTGTGTGAAAGGCTCGTGGTCTGTAGTGTGTGTGTGTGAGACTCACGTTTGTGTTTGCGGTCTGTGTGAAAGGCTTGTGGTCTGTAGTGTGTGTGTGTGAGACTCACGTTTGTGTTTGCGGTCTGTGTGAAAGGCTCGTGGTCTGTAGTGTGTGTGTGTGAGACTCACGTTTGTGTTTGCGGTCTGTGTGAAAGGCTCGTGGTCTGTAGTGGTGTGTGTACAGTTGCTCCAGGTCTTCCTGCCAGGTGAATGGGTTCAGTTGTCTCAGGAGCTCTTCGACTGTACTGACGCTGGCGATGTCGCTGTCCAGTGTGGCCGCAGACAGTGGGGTGTCTGTCCCGGAGGTCTCCCCCAGGTCCTAGAGAACACAAATTCCTTATTACAGAAGTGTCACACTTTCAGACAGACCTCCACTAGTCCCACTAGGGCAACTTTTATTTTACGCACAAGTATATCAGTGAGAGCACTGTAAGATTTGAGTTACAAAAGTTCCTTTATAGATATTCAGTATTTAAGAGTTTTAACAGAAACATTTCTACTCATAAACCCTCCATCACACATGCATTACTGTACACAGTGATCATCTGATTCAGGGTGTGAATTGTTTTCAAATTCATGGTTATTTGGAATCACACCACATGCATAGAGATTCACTTTCATCCAAAACATTCCTTATTCTGTGAATAAATAAGGACCATTTGTCGCTCTATATCAGCGATGTCCACTCCTGCTTCTGAGTTTAGTTCCATCTCCAATCAAACACACCACAACCCGCTAATCAAGCTCTTACTAGCAGATTAGAAACTTCCAGGCAGGACACTGACCCTCCAGGACAGAGTTTGAACACCCCTGATCTATATTTCCTGATCTACACTTTCACGTGTGTGTGTGTGTGTTACTTACTGACATGACTTTAACTGCTTCCCAGTTAGTCATGGATGCGAGAGGTGGGCTTTCCTATAAACAGGAGAACAGGAAATATATTTCAAACATTTGTTCTTCATTTCCATGTGTAATGTCATTAAAATTTTACTCAAAACCCAAACAGAAGCCCCAGGGAATTCTGGGAAAGTCATTAGCTGAGCTCTGATAAATACTGAATGAACACAGCCCTGACATGCAGCTGCCCAACACAATCACGTTCGGCAAACACGCAGACCACAACCATCACTCATGATGTCACCAGCTGAGGGGGCGGGGCTACAGCTATCACAGCAATAAGATTTAACAGCTGCAGTATATCCGTCAACAGTAAAAGTGAAAATTACACAACCATCACACTTACATCAACAAGCCCATCAATCAAAGTCTGCTTTTAATTTCCAAGTAAAGAATACAGAGGACACAAATCAATCACAGGACACGCAAACAAATTATTTAGAGCCACAGATCATTCATGTGTGACAAATACTGCTGCATGTGTGTCAGACTTCTTGCTTACAGTCAGTTACAGATCTGGCTGCATGAGAGTGTGTGTGTAAGAGACAGACTAAAGGTGTGTATTTCTCTGCAGTTTACAGTAAATGCTTTTACTATGCAGTGAACACAGACACACACACACTCTCACACCCACACACTGTCCACTGACTCGACTGTTGTTCTACTGTGCTTATGATATTTTCTATCCCCTCAAAACAGAAACCAAACCAATTCAGCATTTTTTTTATTTTATTACAACATTCTTAGTGTGTTAAATATTCAACTGTTTTCCTTATGTTGACACAATGTAGCTCATTTCTGGACTTAATGATTTGTGGAGTCATTTGGTACTTGCAAGGTAGACAAACCCCCCCGACACACACACAAATCACACACACTCACACACACACACAAATCACACACACTCACACACACACACACACAAATCACACACACTCACACACACACACAAACACAAATCACACACAGTTCGCTACACACAGGGCCCACAACCGAAGAACTCAACACTCAAGTAAAAACCTGCTCATTTACTGTCTCATTACATGTTCTGTCTTATATCGACCTTTATCAGAATACAGACATATTCAAAAACACATATAAAAACAGGATAACCTAGAAAACAAGTATCAACAACTTTTAGAAACACATTCCAAACACATTAGGATACTCTCGTAATTATAAAGAAGACCTTGAACAAAGACCTTGAACAGAAATGAATCTAACAAGGATTTGAAAGATCCATGTGTCCCAAGAACATGTTCTGCAGAAAATCTGTTTCTGCCCCGTATGAACACTGACTGATTACCATATACATCACAGAATACCATATGTGTATGTGTATATGTGTAGAGAACGAAAGAAAGAGAGAGAGACAGAGAGGAATGTAAATGTATGAGTCTCTGCATCACGTCATTGTTTATCACAGTAACACGTTTACACAGAACACACACACACTTCACTCTCACTGTCTCTCACACCAATTCTCACTGAACTCTCTCGCTCTCTCTCTCTGTAAGTGTAACTTTTCTAAGTTTATCAGAAGTGAAAGAGCATTTCAGGTGAGAAAACATGCACAGCACCAAATCAGCCAGCCACGTCATACCCACAGAACAACCAATCAGAGCACACTATTTTAAACATACCCTGTACATCAGTAATATCACTGCTCACACTGAAGCTTAGTGATTCAAACATAAAGTTTGAGTTTTCATAAAGGAAGTTGATTATGACACTCACCAGTAGAGAATAGCAGATCTGAAATCCTGGTTTGGCAACGAAGTAATCGTCTGATCTGAAGGTGATTTTGATGAGGTTTGTTTTGGATGTGATCCGTGTTGGTGCTCTCTGGCCACACCAGCGACCCCAGATGATGGTACTGGTCTCAGAAATATCTTCCACTTCCACAAAATCATACCTGCAAACACATACACACACATAACCACACAACCACACGCACGCATGCAAAACCGCATACACGCACAACCGCACACACAACCGAGCACACACAGCCACACACTTGTCTTTATATCTCAGGAACAGGTAATGCTCAGATATTTGTACACTGTTTGAATTGTAAGAACAGATCAGCAGGTCACAGTAATGACAAATATGACATCACACCTGCACACAGAATGTAAATGATACAGATAAAAACACGGATACAGTCACCTTTTATCATTTTTAAGTACTTGCTTTTCTTACAGTTCATTTTCTCCTCTGACTTTAATTTCATCCATCCATCAATTCATCTCATCTTCTCTTCAGGGATTTTTTTTCTGTTTTCAGAAATGTAATGTCTCATGGGTCTTTATGAAGGATCTGATTCACAGTAAAACTGTTTGATTCTCAGGTTTAAAGAGTCTTTAAATCTGATCCACACACACAAAGTTATTTATCCAATAACATAATGAACCAGTCATAGCCTACTGCTCCTGCTTAGATCATCTTCTTACAGTGTTTCAAGCATCAGACCTCATTTTATTGCAAAGTAAGTTCCCAGAACATGATTATAAACTAACACACCTCAAATATACTCCTTTAAATGTTACTAAAACATGAAAAACAACAATATATTTTCCATCTACACCAAAGACTTCCGAAGACCACTTGAAACTCGTGAGATCTTATTCTTTATCCATCCATCTGAAGCTCTGCCCTCACCTGCAGACTCCATTCTCCGCCTCTTCCAGACCAAACTGCACGTCAAACTCCAGCAGAATGCGCGTGTGGGGTGGAGAGAGCAGTTTCCATGACAGCAGGAGGTTGCGGGGGTAAGCACTGGGGAAGCGTGGGCTCTGGACGTAACCTCCTCCATTCACCACGATGACTTCCTCCTTTCGGTAAAAGTCTGTGAGGCGATTGCTGTCTGTTACTGGTCACAACTTGGATAGGTTAGTAAACTTATTCTCAGACACAAACAAGCCAACAGATACACCCATATACAAACCCATATCACACTGTTTCAGCTCAGCTCTGAAAACAGCATAAATTCAATGAAACTGAATTCACGTTTAATTTGTTTAAGGAAATAAATGGAATTCATTTTCAATTCTCTCAACAACTAATATCACTTCTAGTTCTCTTCAGGATTAACTGAATTTACTTCATAAAGAAAGTACAGTGCACTTGAAACATGGGATTAGAAGTGTGAACACAAATTTTGACTGAATTAGATTTAAATTTAATGTCTGAACTAGGTTCACTGAAACGGATCACAGAACCACAGACACACACAAAGCTAAAGCATGGGAGAGCTCAGGCAGTAAAAATGCGACAGGTCTAGAGAAACAGACAGACAGGAAAAATATTATGAATAAAGTTACGCAGCAGGAGAACAAACAACATTCAAAGTGACGGCTCTTAAATATTTAAATGAGATTTAATGAGAAATATAAAGAATATTATAAAGAATTTAAGGTTTGCTAATCAAGAGTGGCAGCGGTCTGAACTCATTGGCTGTGCTAAAGATGATGTCAAATGGTTCAACTCTAATGATGTTTGTTAGTTCCCAAAGCTGCCTGTGACCACCATGGCGTGTTATTGTACATGAGCTTCACACACCCAGTTTACTGATCCATGAAGGCAGCAAACACTTGTAATTACGGCTGTACTGCAGGACCAGGGCTACCATCCATCACCATGACAACCTGCTGACCAATGAGCTTTGAAATCAAATTAACACTCACACACACACAGTACTCGCTCGTTTCACTTCTATAAGTGCGATACTGACAGACAGTCTAGCAGTTCTGAGCTATATCAGCCTCATTTACACTCACACAGTTCTGAAAGTTGTTTTAAAGTTTGTGTGTTAAAGTTGTTAAAGTTTATTGTCACTACAACATGAAAAGCAAACTGAATTGTAAAGATCAGAAACCCAAATATCTGTGACATGAGCAGCAGATTTACTTGCCCACCCAACATCTGCCTACACCCCTGAACACAGTGATGTTAAGTTATACCCTATGCAAGAAATGAGGTTTTAAACCATTTACAGTTATTTGTTTTAGTGCTCTCATGATGAAATTATATCAAAGAGCTTTCAGGCTAAACGCATTTCCTGTCATGTGTGTGTGTCTGCACATTTTAGTCAAGGATTGACACACACACATAGTATACAATAACTGTGCGTGTGATAAGGGAAAATAATGCTGAATAAAGAGGCATTTCTGTCTGCTTGTTAAATTCACAGAATATGTGTCACATCTGTTGCACACACAGCAAAAAAATTACAATTACACGTCCCTTATTCACACACACTATTAAAACAGTCTCACTGCAATGGGAACAATAATTACTGACATCATACAGTGAGTGTGTGTGTGATCATACAGTGAGTGTGTGTATGTGTGTGTGTGTGTGTGTGTGTGATCATACAGCTTGTGTGTGTGTGTGATCATACAGTGAGTGTGAGTGTGTGTGATCATACAGTGAGTGTGAGTGTGTGTGATCATACAGTGAGTGTGTGTGTGATCATACAGTGTGTGTGTGTGTGTGTGATCATACAGTGAGTGTGAGTGTGTGTGATCATACAGTGAGTGTGAGTGTGTGTGATCATACAGTGAGTGTGTGTGTGATCATACAGTGTGTGTGTGTGTGATCATACAGTGAGTGTGTGTATGTGTGTGTGTGTTATCATACAGCGTGTGTGTGATCATACAGTGAGTGTGAGTGTGTGTGATCATACAGTAAGTGTAAGTGTGTGTGTGATCATACAGTGAGTGTGTGTGTGTGTGTGTGATCATACAGTGTGTGTGTGTGTGTGTGATCATACAGTGAGTGTGTGTATGTGTGTGTGTGTGTGTGTGTGTGTTATCATACAGCGTGTGTGTGATCATACAGTGAGTGTGAGTGTGTGTGATCGTACAGTGAGTGTGTGTGTGATCATACAGTAAGTGTAAGTGTGTGTGTGATCATACAGTGAGTGTGTGTGTGTGTGATCATACAGTGAGTGTGTGTGCGATCATACAGTGAGTGTGTGTGCGATCATACAGTGAGTGTGTGTGTGTGTGTGATCATACAGTGAGTGTGTGTGCGATCATACAGTGAGTGTGTGTGTGTGTGATCATACAGTGTGTGTGAGTGTGTGTGATCATACAGTGAGTGTGAGTGTGTGTGATCATACAGTGAGTGTGTGTGCGATCATACAGTGAGTGTGTGTGTGTGTGATCATACAGTGAGTGTGAGTGTGTGTGATCATACAGTGAGTGTGAGTGTGTGTGATCATACAGTGAGTGTGTGTGTGTGTGATCATACAGTGAGTGTGTGTGTGTGTGTGATCATACAGTGAGTGTGTGTGTGATCATACAGTGAGTGTGTGTGTGATCATACAGTGAGTGTGTGTGTGTGTGTGATCATACAGTGGGTGTGTGTGTGATTATACAGTGAGTGTGTGTGTGTGTATGTGTGATCATACAGTGAGTGTGTGTGTGTGTGTGTGTGTGTGTGTGTTTGATCATACAGTGAGTGTTGTGTGCGATCATACAGTGAGTGTGTGTGTGTGTGATCATACAGATGTGAGTGATCACACACGAGATTGTTGTGTATCATACAGTGAGTGATGTGGTGCTATCACAAGTTTCAGGGTTGTGTTTCGACCCATGACTGCAAAACAGTTTCTGTGCTATAGAGACCAACACATGCATGTGATGTGTGTGTGTATGAGTGAGTGTGTTCGAGTGCTCATACTGATGGAAGGGTCTGGGATGACCCTGTGAGTCACCCCAAAAACCATTAGTACAAACCATTGTACACACACACACACACAGGTAGTTCAGGTAGGAACTAAAGGTAGGAGCTAAACTTCATCTCAAACTATTTTAAATAACATCTATTGATTAAATAAGACTTTCATAACATTTTGTTTATCAAATAATAATTACAGGTCTATTACAGATCAGATGTGTCAATCATTCCATAGACTGATGTTATATCAGGCTAATGATATTGTCTATCCCTCAGTCCTAACCCCCCCAAATCTATATGACTGACATGATCTGGCAGATTTATGAGTCTTTTTATTAGTGAGAACCAGTAAAATGTCTCAAATGTTGTCATGATATTTCACTGTGTTAGTGAGAACATTTGACCCTCACAAATACAGATAAACCTGCACACTCACATGCAGATGGCATTCACCATTCACTTTGAGTCCAAAAAAATAAGATGAGCCCTTAATCTATAATTTACAGTCAAAAATCAGTATTATAATTTCAGCCGCTCTTGTGTTTTGGTTTGTGTGCATAAACTGCCCTCCAACTCTCAGAGCCAATGCAGAGAAATTCTGTAGAGGAACCACAGAGAAACCAGCCGTGTAGCATGAGAAGAAGATCAGTGTAGACCTATCTAAACATGATGATCAGAGCATGTCAGAAGAGTCTCACAGAACCAGCCCCGAGTCACATCCATGTTACAGAACAGTGACCCCAAAAAGCATGTGAGATCCTATCACACACACAGTATCTAAATGTCACAACATTAGATAACAAATATCAAAACAAGTGACATTTAAAGACACACAACACAACACCTGTGTGAACTGGAGACATCTGACCTCATACATCTGCTGAGCATCACTTTCAGCTCAATAAGTCTTCTCAGAAAAGCTCTAGGAGATGTTAACTGATCTGATATTGTTATGTAATGCAATGATAAGCGTGTATCTTCAAACTCACCATTGCTCCGTGTGCTGGCAGCCCTGAGCGCTTTGGAGGACATCACGAGGGCCTGATGTTCCGCACTCATCATCTGCAGCAGCGCACAAACGAGCAGCCACATGATCCGGACCCGAAGCTGATCTGTGATCCACCAGACGACAGGTTCATATAAACTGAGCCTCGGAATCCCAAGACTGCGGTTTTATCTGCTCGTCTCTCGTGTATCCTTCAGCTTAAAATGTCAACAGAATACTTTCCATTTCTTAAACATGGATGGAAGCCTGAGGACGCGTTAAAAGATCGCTGACGGGAGAGGACGCGTTCCTGACGCGTTCACCTATCAAACTCCTGCTGGAGGATCAGACTGGAGAGCTGCTGAGAGACAGTGGACCTGAAGCGCCTGTACCCGGTCTGTCAGGACGAGATCCCGCCCGTGGGGAGAGCTTTTATGGGCAGGTTGTGGGAATATTTCCCGTTGGTGCGTAACGCTGCCACGCTTTCCTGTTTGTTTCGCCTCAAGGAACGTTTGGAAGTCTTACATGAATCCTGGAGGAGGATCAGTCAAGAGAAAAAGCAGAGCATGTCACAGTCTGCGGGCCGTGAACAGACTTGTTGAAAGCTGTTCTCAGTCCGCTTCTGTAACGTCTGATCACGACAGTTTCATTAAAGTTCTCCAGTGCATCAGACGAACAGTCGCACCTTACGGGAAGCCATCAGCAGATTTCCGGCCTGGATGTGAGATGCCACTGAAGCGCCAGCATCCCACTGAAGCGCCAGCATCCCACTGCATGACCTTCACTTACAATAGAAGTGCAGCAGAAATCCAAATGTCACGTGACGTTTACACGTGACTAAATCAGACAATTATCTTTTTAATACATTATTTTTATTTATCAAGTAACACTTGATTCTTGTAATGATCATTTATTCATCAACATTATGAGTATGTAAGTGAGCACATTGTAATCATTTGTGGGTGTAATACACATTAAATATCGCCTGCTGCTGTTTATATTAGTATGTGAAACATGTTTCACATTATTGACCTCATTAAATACATTCAATCCAGCAGGTCTAGGTTAGTAAATCTGGCCTGATTTTGAGTGTGTGTGTGAGAGAGAGAGAGTTAATGTAAATACTACTGTTTGTCAAGGCATCTATCACTGTTATTATAGTTCATATCATCCAGTATTAGAAACCTGCATATTTCCAGCATTTATGCTACAGACATGAATGAAACCTCAAATACACTCGCAGTGTATTTGGTTTGATTAGGTAACATTAGTAAATACACAGCTTCATTACAGACATGGACTAAAAGCCACAAAGCTCCAGGTTTGACCCCATGGATCACTAGGTCATTAGAATCTAGTTTTAATAGCTTATCTGTCTCTCTCCTGGTTGACATTAAAGGGTTAATGCTCAGATATTCCAGACTGATTCCTGGATTCCCGGGGCATTCCAACACATTCCACAGGATTCTCAGAGGGCAGCATCATAATCAAAGAATGACAAATGACAGTCAGTGTAGCATCAGACAACTGAGAATCTCGAATTATTCAGAGAAAGAGATAGAATTCAGCTACAGAAATGTGATAACATCAATTTTTTAAAGAAACAAATAAATGTTAGTTTAAAACAGTCTAAATATATAATACTATATTTTTATACTATTACTTATTATAAAAATAGCCTATTTTGTGCCACCATTCAGAACATAATATAATTTTCCATTTGATTTTGGAGCAAAACGTGGGAAAAATTCATCAAGCTGTTGATCTCACATTGAGTCCAGTTTATTCAGCCATTTCCTTAAAGTGAGATCCTTCTCTTTAAACACGCACACACAGTTTTATGGCAGCTCTCAGAAATCACATGAACAGTGTCATGTGGTGTGGTGGGTAAAGCTCAAGGCTGTATACTGGAGTGTTTCTGTCTCAATGATCATAAACTAACAAACGGCCTCAAGATGTTTACAGGTAAAGTGTGTCATTTCTGCAGCATGACGCTACAACAGAATTGCAAAAATGTCTACCATTGTTCAGTCAAACAAACAGTTCTGCTCCAAACTTACCCTGTAGGCCGCCCAACTGTCTAAACCAACAGAACAACAGAAGTACCACAGAGATAAAGTGTTAATAATGTTTTATATATATATATATATATATATATATATATATATATATATATATATATATATATAAATCAAAGATTTCAAATGTGTATGTTTGCAAAATTTAAATAAAAAATGATTACAGTACATGGGTACTTTTAACAGCTATCACTATAGGAAGAGGCTCCTGATTATTGATGTAGTTCAAATGTCCACCAGCAGGGGCTAACTGGAGTTTGACTCAGCCTGACCAAATACAATTTAACTTCCTAAAACATTTCCTGTTGTGTTAATTAATCAGACTCTTAGATCCCATGTAATCCACACTGACCCTCTTCACAATCCTAATGTCTCTGGTTTAATTGTACGATTCATCATTCATAATCTTTCATCAAAATGTAACAGAACTTTCCTTCATTTCTGAATTTACATTCATATTGTCATTTCATTTATCATTTAAAGAAGCTTTTATATAAACGCAATATCCAAATAAAGACCAACACAGACAATTGGTTTATATAGAAGCAAACAATATTAGCAGTACAATGCTGATTCTCAAGAAGCGTACTGACATACAGACCCCAGAGTGATGTGTGTGTAATGTTTGTGGTGTGTGTTATGTGACGTGTGTGTTTTGATGGTGGTGGGGATGTGATGCAGTGTTGTTATTAGATCTGTGCTCTTCTGTCAGTGATATTTCAGTAGTATTTTCTTTCTGGGACATATGATAAGGCAGAAGTACAATGTCATCTTAAAGTAAAGTTTGAAAACCAAGCTTACCTGCCACACACACACACACACACATTGCAGGATAAATATCAGTTCTTTACTGCAGCATATGGCTGTAATTCTGTCTTGTGTTTATAGAGTTGCGTCTCTTGCAAGATAAATCTGACAAACAGTATGAAGGTGAACTCACAGCTCATTCCAAATCACAGTGTGAGTGTTCAGTGTGTGTGTTATCGATTGAGACTGTTGAGTGATTTTTATGTTTTATGACGTCCTGAGGGGTGATAAATACATGAACATGTCAGCGAGTGTATTTAGAATTTCCTTCAACACTAACCAAATACAGTTACATTTACATGAATAAAGGTGCTCTCAGCAGACGTAACGCTGTGCGTGTGTGTGTGTGATTATCACAGTAGCTTTATTTAATCAGATATCACCTGTGTTCCTGCCAGATGGCAAGAAAAATGCTGACTAGATACCTTAAACACATACACACAGACACACACACACTGTACTGGGATGCTCTGCACACTGTCATTAAATGGACAGAAAGCATTTGGCTAAAATTCTAATGAACTCATAATCTTCAGACAGGATGTTGGTTAAAGAGGCTCTATTCATAAATGCATGTGTGTGTGTTAGAGACAGAGCACACCAGTGTGTGCTGATGCAATGACCTTCAGTGTTTGCTGTGTGTGTCAAGCCTCTCACTTTACCCATTACACACACACACACACACACACACACAGCTGTATGTCAGCTGAGAGCACCTTTTAAGCTCTGGTCTCAAACCCAGCAAGCTGCCAACCAAAAAAAAAATAGGGGGGCCGGGGGGGACGGGGGGGGGGTTTTTTTTTTTTTTTTTTTTTTTTTAAAAACACACAAAAAAAAAAAAACAAAAAAAAATATGGGATTTTAAAAAAAAAAAAAAAAAAAATCCAAATTTTTAAAAAAAAAAAAAAAAAAAAAAAAAAAAACCCCCCAAAAAAAAATTTTTTTTTTTTTTTTTTTAAAAAAATTTTGTTTTCTATTATTGATTTTATATCTATTTTATTTGAAGTACATACTTATGTCAAACTGTGTTAGTCAACTGAGGCAATGGTGAGCCTCATGCACTTTGCGTGACCAGCACTGTTTTGTGTTGCTGTAATTCAGTCACTTGTGTGGGTTCATGTAGGCTTAATGCAGCAAGCTGGAGTCCCCACACAACATCACATGATCATTTAACCAGCTGCAGTGTGTGCCATTTTTATCTTTTCCAAACGTTTTTCCAGATCAGATCCACTTACACATTAAGTGTGTTACACATACACTTATTTTATTTGAAAATAAAATAACATTATAGTCTTACACATTATTTTATTTGAAAAGCTTGACTATTCATTCAATAAAAGCAGAACCAGCTAATATCACCCTGGAACACAATTCTGTGTGTGTGTATTTATATACAAAACATCTATTTACGGTAAAGCTCTTACAATGGCAGATAATTCACAGAAGACTGTGAGACTGTGTGGGTTCATTTTAATTTGGCAAACTGAGTTGAGACTGTTGGACAGAAATCAGATGAACTACAGTGTTAAACACACAGAGCAGCAATCCTGTGATCTCTCCGTTCATTTACTTCTCTTCATGCATCAGTGTTTCCAACCAGCACCTCCACTGCCATTAATGCTATGTGTGTGTGTGTGTGTGTGTGTGTGTGTGTGTGTGTGTGTGTGTGTGTGTGTGTGTGTTAATGGTTCTTTCTGTGGATTCTAATGGCACACATATATATATTTGCAGAAACACACACATCTTAAACAACACTTCACACTGTAACAAGCAACAAGCCATGATGCCTGTATCATGATGACTGTAACAGCCTTGGCTGGCTTACTGCAACAGCAGTATGATACAAAACATCACATTTATGAATTATAATCATTTAAAAAACATGATGAACTGACTGATATTCACAGGTATTTCTTAATTCTGATTGGATAAACTCCTGTTTGACACATGCAGATAAATGCATCTTTGATAAACCTCTTCCCATGTTAGAATCACGTGTACAATATTACATTTACATTTATTCATTTAGCAGACGCTTTTATCCAAAGCGACTTACAAGTGTGGAATACAACAAGTGAGTCAACCTGAAGAGGCAACTAGACACAATAAGTGCTCACAATACAAGTTTCAGACAGTGCTCAGAGTATCATATTCTACAACAAGGGAGAGATTTAAAGGGAAGAGGGATAGAAATGAAGGGAATGGAAATGAAGGGAAAGGATTTTATTTATTTATTTTTTTTATGATGAGGTTAAGTGCTCACGAAAGAGATGTGTTTTCAGCTGTATTGTGTTTGGTCAGCAGTGTAAAGGTTATGGTTCGATTCTCAGGGACACACATGCAGATAAGATACTTTTATATGCACTGTATATAAAAAGTAAGTTTGTGATGTCGCAAAATTTAGACAATTTTTCATTCAATAAGATAAAAAGAAAAACTGTGGGGGGAATCCTGAGACATATGTCACTAATGCTTTCCTCAAAAACCCCTAAACATCAGAGACCATCAGACCATCATGTGTGTGTGTTAGACTGTATGTGTGACTGTGTGTGTGATTGTGTGTGTGTGTGTGTGACTGTGCGACTGTGTATAGAGGAATCAATGATGAGAAGATCTTTATCACACAAAACTTGAGTGAGATGACAGAGCAGAAGTGAGGAACAATGCTTGTGTTCTCATGCTCTTATCTACTTCAGTTAATTAAAGTGCCGCGTGTAACGAGTCTGTGTGCTTCACTTGAACTGAATTAAACGACAGATAAGAGTCCCTGAATGCAGACACACACACACATACTGCTCTACAACAGGACACAAATTCCTGTGTGTGTGTGTAGATCTGTTCTTTATTCAGAGAGCGTTTTACTGCAGAGCCTCAACCAGTCCCTCCTCCCTCTCTCTCTCTCTCTTTATGTTGAGACTCACATGGTCCCTGTGCCATGCTCACTGCTCCCTATACACTGACAGAGCTCATGCACTACAGCCCCATCATAAAGTGTGCACTATTGAGGGGATATCTTCATAGCTCAGAGCAGATCTGATGTTTTGAATGTAATGAAATTTAATATGTGAATGTAAAATAAATCATCATAGTTTCACATTTATTAATGTATAAATCATGTAAAGTATATTAATATAAAAACATATATTTATCAATATAAATTGTCATAAATTGTCAATACTCTTATATTTACCTGGTCATATTTACTGAGAAATGACAGTAAGTGTGATGTGTGCTTTACACAACACTTTTGTCTATTTATTACTCCTGATGGGTGTAAACTCTGCATAAACAGTATAATTTGTTATTAATGTTATCAGTTGTTTCCTCATGTTAAAAACAGTCTGACAATTTATAAACTGATTTTAATTTATATGTATTTTCTTTTGCTAACTAATATGCCTCAAGTCTATTTAGTCTTTCTGTTTCGTAATTAGCTGTTTGTTGTACCCACAGTCCTCTTTTTCAGAAGACACATGAAGTGTTTGTGTGTGTGTGACAGTAATGTGCTGTAATCAAGCATTTGACCATCATTACTGGAGACACAATAATTCCATCCAAAACATGAAACACTGTTTAACATAATCAACTCATTCTGAAAATGCCACAAATTACACAGCGGTGACACAATCTGTGTGTGTGTCTCATTATTTTGATTGTAAATCCTATAATACATAGATGAAATTAATAGTTTCTTCAGGCTGTGATGGGTTTATGTTGTGTAACGACTAATTTGATACAGCACATGGAAATGAAAAGAATGTGTTTTTAATTCAGTTCTTTATCTCAAGAGATTTTACTCCCCTAAACAACAAAGAAATATCACTAATTAAATCTCTTTCATACTTCACTGGGCCTGTTTTATTTGAATTATTCTTTTCTCATTTGTTTCTCCAAAACAGTAAGAGAGCAAATGGAGACAATTCTCTTGTTTCTGAGAAAAAAGACTGCAGGGACCTCAAATCTGTTCTCTTTGCGGAGAGATCTCAGTTTCAGAGATCTCAGAAATGTCTCAAACTGTGCTCAAAAATGCAAAGTTATCACAGTTTGTAATCAAACCTCAAATGTCTCACTGTAAACTAATGATCTGAGTTATGCTACTATCCAACAGTTCTTTAACTCTTACTGTGTGTTAACACATCACAGTTAAAGTAAAAGGAGTAGATGTGTACTGTAAGAAACAGTGAGTGAACGTGTTTCCTGTCTGGGAAAATGTTTAGAAACTAGTTTACCAAACTACAAACTACTACCAAACACATTAAGATTGAATATGTTTAATGTAAACAGCTCAAATTTAATATGATGGTGACTGTGTGCCAAGCAAAAGTTTCAAAATTCCACATCCTGTAACACAAGTTTCGTTCTCATAATGTCTTGAATAATCAGACCATGAAATACTGATCTCAGGTCAGTTTTACAGGTCACACGTCCATCTGAACATCAGGTAAAAACTGAACGTGGAACTGCAGAATAAAACCTGAGGAGACAGCGAGGAAAGAGCGAAACTTTGGTCTGCTTGTAGTCTTTATTCACAAAATCTGAACCTGAATGAGGCCATCCATCAAAATGCGAGTGTTACTATCATTGGACGTAGAAAAGCATTTTAAAGAGACAGTCACATGCTTTTATCCTACATTAACTTCAAAAAGATGCCCTGCAGTGGACACATCAGTCTAAGTGTTAGAGGAAAGACCCAGAAATACACCTGTGTGTATTTTCTGTGGTCTTAAAGAGGTCATAAAGCAATGTTGCAGTAACTAGATGATGAAGTATGTCATTTTTTTCAATGTTAAGATGTTTTAAGCAGAAAGACAGCACAAACACGTCAATATGTAGTTTAGTGACAAAAAATAGGATTATATTAATTACTGCGTCTTTTTCCTTTCATATATTACTCTCTGGTTTACAGGAACAGATATTACATTTTTTGGTTTCTCGCAGTGAGATGAGCTAATGAGCCAAAACTTGGATTATGAAAAAGAGAGTTTAATTTTCATGAGGATAAACCTCATTTATAAACATAATTCCATCATTACAACTCACATGCAGACTAATAAAACTCTTGATGAAATGACTCTTCTCAGAGAAATGTTGTCTTGTGTCTCTACAGTGTAATTAGAGGCTTTCTAAGACAAACACACAGTATAATGAAATGATAATGTGAAGACTCAGGAAAGAAGCAGCTCACCTCTCCACAGTCACATGACCTCATGTGTATTATTGCCCAACACAAAACACCCAACAGCCTCAAATCATTCAACTGCTTGCCTTATTAAACACAACTAAATATTTTTGAAAACAAAGAAAATGTCTAGAAATGCCACATCATGGGTAAAATAACCTCTCTCTCCCCTAATGGATCATGAATCTATCAGACACGATACAAATAGACACATGTATGAATGCACACATCTAACAAAGCTGCTAAAAGCCTGCTGACACATCTGCAGTGTGTGTGTGTCTTCTGACCAGCAGCATAAACTCTGGTCTACATCGCTGTTTATTCCAGCAAAGAACGATTCACTCAGACAAGAAGAGACAACATGTAACACACACAGTTATCTGATATTAATACAGAAATAATCATGCCATGCTTTGTAGGGCAGATTTGTGTAGCCCAACAGATTTGTGGGTTTCCAACATACGTCTTTTTCACACACACACACACACACACACACACACAATTGTGTTGTTGTTTTCATTGACATTTACTTCACCTACATATGCACTATGACTCAGTCGAGTCTTGTCAGCTTCAGGTCCTTCAGTGAACACAAAAAGCACACAAGATATTTTGCTGTCTGCGTTTTGGGTCAGTGTTCATATAATCTGCAACCAGCTCCCAGATATCTTACAGTTTATATCTTACAGTTCATATCTCACAGATTAAATCTCACCATTCAAATCACACAGTTCATATCACACAGTTCAAATCTCACAGTTCATATCACACAGTTCAAATCACACAGTTCATATCACACAGTTCATATCACACAGTTCATATCACACAGTTCATATCACACAGTTCATATCACACAGTTCGAATCACACAGTTCATATCACACAGTTCATAATCACACAGTTCAGATCACACAGTTCATATCACACAGTTCAAATCTCACAGTTCAAATCTCACAGTTCATATCACACAGTTCATATCACACAGTTCAGATCTCACAGTTCAGATCTCACAGTTCATATCACACAGTTCAAATCACACAGTTCAGATCTCACAGTTCATATCACACAGTTCAGATCTCACAGTTCAGATCTCACAGTTCAGATCACACAGTTCAAATCACACAGTTCAGATCTCACAGTTCAGATCTCACAGTTCAGATCTCACAGTTCATATCACACAGTTCAGATCTCACAGTTCAGATCTCACAGTTCATATCACACAGTTCAGATCTCACAGTTCAGATCTCACAGTTCATATCACACAGTTCATATCACACAGTTCAAATCACACAGTTCAGATCTCACAGTTCATATCACACAGTTCATATCACACAGTTCAGATCTCACAGTTCAAATCACAGTTCAGATCTCACAGTTCAAATCACACAGTTCAGATCTCACAGTTCAGATCTCACAGTTCATATCACACAGTTCAGATCTCACAGTTCATATCACACAGTTCATATCTCAGTCCAGTTCAGATCTCACAGTTCAGCATCACAAGTTCAAATCACACAGTTCATCCACAGTTCAGATCTCATATCACACAGTTCATATCACACAGTTCAGATCTCACAGTTCAAATCACACAGTTCAGATCTCACAGTTCAGATCTCACAGTTCATATCACACAGTTCAGATCTCACAGTTCATATCACACAGTTCATATCTCACAGTTCAGATCTCACAGTTCAGATCTCACAGTTCAGATCTCACAGTTCATATCACACAGTTCAGATCTCACAGTTCGGATCTCACAGTTCAAATATCACAGTTCAGATCTCACAGTTCAGATCTCACAGTTCATATCACACAGTTCAGATCACACAGTTCAAATCACACAGTTCAGATCTCACAGTTCAAATCACACAGTTCAGATCTCACAGTTCAAATCACACAGTTCAGATCTCACAGTTCAAATCACACAGTTCAGATCTCACAGTTCAGATCTCACAGTTCAGATCTCACAGTTCATATCACACAGTTCAGATCTCACAGTTCAGATCTCACAGTTTAGATCTCATTGATCATATCTTACAGTTCAAATCTCACAGTTCAGATCTCACAGTTCATATCACACAGTTTATATCTCATTGATCATATCTTACAGTTTAAATCTCACAGTTCATATCTCTTCATATCTTACAGTTCCAAAATCACAGGTTTAGCTTGACACCTACCCAACAATATTCTCCTTCAGAAGACGAGAGCACAGAATCAACCTCACCTCAGAAGCTCAGCAGTTTTTAGAAAGCACACCAAAAAAGGTACACTTATAGATAGCACAGACAGTTGCTCAGTTCTACACCTTAGTGAGCTGCCTACATAGGCAACATCATAGTCCTCAGAGTCATCATAGTCCTCAAAGTCATGCTCCTGATGCTGTTCCAAACTGGGGAAAAATGATCCTGCACTTATTGTGGCCCTTACAGATAAGGCTATCCCAGAATGCATTGTGGCAAGCGGCAATGCATCCAAGATGGCTGACAGAATTGAAAACAATGCTGATTCTGAACATTTTTTCACTCAATATTGAAAATAAATGATGGAAATCTAATTGAAATGCAGATTTTTACCCAATATTTGTGTGCTCTGTACTTGAGTATGAAGCTTAACAGAACTCAAGGTCTCATACGATCCTCAGGCAAGTCTCCTGTGTGCTGTTCTCATAATGTTTTTGGCAGAGTCACTGGCTATACAGAGTTCTACATTCAGCTCCAATGAGGACCAGTTCAGCTAGTATACTGCCTAAGAAGGTTGCTGTCTATGTAGGCAGCAGACAGTGATGATCTTCTGTCCTGTTCCTTATGACAGCGTGCGTGAATCTGCTGCTCTGACTCTGAATCAGTTTGAGAGTGAAGAAAACTGAGCAAAACATAAGCTGCTATTTTAAGCTGCTAATCATTCTGAAGTCTCAATTAGATGCAGAAAATGAGACTTTGTTTCAGAGCTTTGCTTGATTCGTGACTGTGTGGTTGTTAGTGTTGTTGGCTCGTGATGGGAAGTTTGTGGTTAAAAGATTAAAGTTTCTCTTCTTAATCATCACCATGGTAACCGATTCATAATGCACTATAATGCACATAATCAGTTGTATGTTTCTGTAAACTATAGTAAGCATACCTTTAATACTTTTTTACAGTTACAGTTTTATAATATTCATATATCATTTACACATTACAGAGGTAACAAAAGCAGCACTGCATATACTTACCCAAGTGTAAATAATATGTAATATGTAAAACTTTATTCTTACGTGGATTCAAATTCATACACTCTTTAAAGGTGTAATGATGAATATTATATTATATATGTGTTCAGAATTATGATAAAACACTGCAAATAATACAAGTGTATACTAGTTATAAACTCTAGTGAGCTCTTTGTGCTCTACTGTGTACACAGGCATCAGAAACTATACTGGCCAGATAAAGCACACACAAGACCCGCATCACATTTCACCTCAACAGACCGTATGTGTAGCGCTAATCTCACAAATACTGGCTGAAATCAGACATTTTACTTAACTTTAATAGTTGTTGTCAATATTGTTCAAAAAAATTCCACAGAGGGTGTGTGCAATGTTGCCTGAATTCAGTCACAAGGAATCTGAAGTGTGGCTCATGTAAATCTTTTTGAACAGCTTTTGCACCTGGGGGGCATCTGTGATTAAAATCTATACAATATATACAAGACTCCAATATAGTGTTACCAGACCATGTAATACTGATTTATGACATGCCTCAAATTCCACACACACACTGACTCGCTTTATTGTCTTTATTAATGTCTGTCTGCACACGTCTGTCTCATTATTTACCACAATCATGAGGATAATTAAGGGCTATCAACACACACATACACGCACACACACACACTTCCTTCACGCACAACCATGTTAAAGTTCTTCAACACACAAACAGATGTCTGTTGTGTGAGTGTGTGTGGCATATGCTCACAGTGAGACTAACTCCACTTCCTCAGTTACTAAGCAACTTTAGATGCACGACAGCAGGGACTCGCTGTGAGATTTCTGCACTGTAAAGACACACACACTTCAGCTGCTCACTGGGCTGTGTGTGATTAATGAAACATATACAGTGCATCAGAGCTCAGAGACTTTAACAACACTACTGACTGCATTAGTAAATCATTCCTGCAGAAGAGGAAACTCTGTTTACATACATGTGTGTGAGGAACACTGACCATCAACACTTAAATGTTGCCAGAGAGCTCACACTGATTGGTTGGTTGGTTGGTTAGTTGGTTGGTTGGATGGGTTGATTACATATCCAGTTACTCTTCATCCAAAGGTAAGAAAAAATAACACAATCTCTTTAATATCTCAGTTCTTTCTCCTAGACAGCAATGAGGCTAAATAGAGAGCACAAGGAGACTTTGCTAAAGTTTTCTCATGTTTCACCTGAGAAAACTCTTAGTAATCTCACATCTAAGCAAACACATCAGAAACAAAGTTGATATTAATAATTCCCCCTCTGAGTCAGACTCAACAACCGCGTCTGCTTCTCAAGGATAGAAGATGTACTGAAGAGTCAAGCCACACGTATGCAGATGTTTGGGTTCTGGTGCAGTTTGATATGAGACGCGTGCGGAGGGGAACAGGAGAACACATCTTACTGTCACGTTTTCCTCAGAGTTCCCAGAATGCCGTTCACTCCCGTGCGCTACATAACTACACACAAACAATCTTCACAAGTCAGTCAGCCAAACACACAGACAAAGTCTCCTTCAGTCTGAATGAATAATGAATCACTCTTATTTTCTCCATCAAGAGAAGAAAATATGATTGGCTGATGAAAGGCACATACTTTCCTGAGGAAAGCAGAACTGCTCAGAAGTTTCTCTTTCAGATAACATCATGGACTATCAACTTTTCTTGTCACATTTCTCTCATAAAATTCTTTTGGAGAGACAAAAACAGACACGAAGGAGAGAGTTGTTGGCTCTGAGGAATAAAACCAGACAGCTGGTTAAATATATTAGTGTTTATCATTCAACAACAAAACATTTATAATATATTTTTTTAAAAAAACCTTGATGTCAAGGAGAAACAAGTGAGATATGAACCTGATCTCATTTTTGCTATTGACATGTTGGGGTGTGAAAACTTTCCTGTGTCTAGAGAACAATTGCTTGCTCCACTTAAAACACAAATATCACTGCACAGACTCCCACAATAAATACATACACCAACTAGTTTTCAAATAAAGCTAAACGTAATTGTGACAGGCTAACAGAAAAAATATGACTCATTCTAATGTCTCTGGATGTCCCCACAGAAGCTTTTGTAAGATTGATCTAACTTCTGGGGACACTTTTGTAACCCCCGACAGTTCTACCCCACAAAATATGTCATTATTATGTCTGCATTAATATCAGAGAAGTGTGTGAGACAGGGAGTGAGCACTTTTCCTTGAGCATTTTTCTGTCATGTGATGCATTGTGGGATAGACAGAATGCCACAGCAGCTGAAATAAGACTCTAGCCATGAGTGAGTGCACACACACACAAACACATACACACACTTAATACACACACACTGTATAGTGTTATAATCATGTAAGATATGTTATTATTCTCACAGGAATTCTTACAGCGGATGTTCGCTGACCTGAATCTTCACCAGAGACATATCTGAGAGAGAGTGGGGGTGGTCTTATTCCTCAGAGGTTTCTCTCTCATGGCACATGAAGAAAACACACACACACCTTTCACAGAAATGTGTCTTTAGACTGTTAAGGTCCAGATAGCCCTTCACATTTCCTCAGAACTTCCATTTGTGAGATTGATGATGGTTTTTACCTGCAGTTGTTTTGAACACACCTGCCAAAACAAACACACACACACACACAAGTGTAAAACAGTGTGTGTGTTTCCTGTAAGGAGGACACATATGTGTCTGCTATATAATGCTTGAAGTTCCCTAAACGTGTCCCTCTGTTTCTGATTTAAATTCCTCAGAGACTGATGACACACACACACACACACACACACACACAGAAACATATACACTTGAATGAGATGAACAGAATGAGACACAGTTGCCTGAAGATTTGGGTGTTTGTTGTTTCTTAAGATGGTGTCATTTTCCAGTGAGTAAACACACACACACACACGCACGCGTGTAAGGTCTGAGGTTGGTCTCTGAACTGTGCTGAGGGCAGCATTCATCAGGTGATCATATGTGTATATGTGACAATATAAAACACACATTTGCAGGTAAATTAGTGGCTGCAGCTTTTTATGTTTTGCATAAGTGTAAATCCTTGTGAATCATGCAACTTCATTATGATATTACTGTAAGAAATGACTGATAATCTTTAAAATGTATAATGTTGACAAATCTTTTAGGCTATTTACCTTAATGAAATAAAACAAACTTTGAGCAGAAGAATAAAAAATGAGTTCAATTTGAATATATCTACAGACAGACAGACAGAGGAAGAGAGAGAGAGAGAGAGAGAGAGAGAGAGAGAGAGAGAGAGACACTCATCTTCCGCTCAGCTGTGTGGACTGGCAGCGTGTGTATAGCCTGGGCTCTTTCCGGCTGTGTGTGTGTGTGTGTCTGTATTCATGGCCAAAACTACCCAGCTGCAGTTCAGCCTGGTCAGATCTGAGGAGGATAAAGATGCCTGAGGGCTTCCTTCACACACACACACACACACCTTTACACAAACAAGCACTTACACAAACACACACAAACACGCAAAACACACAGACACAAACACACACAGACACAAACACACACACCTCCTGGATGTTGGCAGGATTCGTCTGATTGGCATTTGACATTTTCATCCCAGTGCAATGAAAAATAACCCATTAAACCAGGTGTGTGAATGTCCTCATTATAAACACTGTGTGTGGGGGGAAAAGGAAACGTCTAGAGGGTTGCTAGGGTGGAAGTGTTCTGCTTTATCAGATTGTTAAAATGTATTATTTTGCTCATATTTCTATCTAAGCACTTACAACAATACAAATAGAGAAAGAGAGCAAGAGTTTATCGCAGGTCCACTAATAGCAGGAGTTTCTGTTCGCTCTTCACTTCACACATATCAGAGGCTTTGAAAAAACCTCCAGATATTTACTAATCGGACTGAAACAGCCTCACTGAGCTTGTGTGTGCTAGTGTGAGTAAGTGTGTATGTGTTCTGACTCCAGCACACTGTTCTGTAAATCTCCCATTACACTGGAGCCGTTTCATTTAAGAATCACAGCTTAATTAGGTCCATAAAACAAGCAATCAGAGTCACATGCACACAGTAGCTGCACACACAGCAGAGTCACACAGTGCACACTGTCAAAACCTGAAACTGCACAGTCTGGTTTCACTCATGGTGGAAATTTGATGTGGTTGTCATGGATAGGTGAAAACACCCATAATCCAGCAGATTGGGAGTTTACCCACAATACACCACAGAATGGCACAGCATGACTGAGCCTCAGGCTGCCAAATGCCAATCAATTATTCATCTGCTCTTCATCGCATCTTCACATCTTCTGTGCTTCTGGCTTCATCATGCATACTTAAGCCTGAGCACTGTGGGGGCGTCCAGCACGTTCAGACAGAAATGTAAAACAGTTTGAGTTTATTTTATGATGAGTTTATTTAATTATGAGTTTAAACATCATAATTCTATAACCTCAAATGTTGATGATAAACAGACCCCAGTTACTTAGTTTCAGCTCAGACTGCCTCTCCAAACACACTAGAGTGCTTACACAGAGAATCTCTGTGTAAACAGCAAACTGGATTTACAAAAACTAGTCCTCCTTCTTCAACAGTTAACAGTTAACTGCAGACAGGAACTGAAAAACATCCCTTAAACTCTCTCAGTCTCCCCGTCAATGGAATCTCTCGCTGTTGCTGTGTAAACTCTGGTGTGTGTGTGTGTACATTACTGCTCCATCAGGCTGAAACATGCATTAAAACAGCCCTTTATGATGTACTGTTTGCATTAGCATGTGATCTTTGGCACTGAGATAATTCATTACCCCACAATTGCTCATTACTTTGAGGTTCATACATTTAAAACCTGCTGTGGCTGCTGCAGATAGTATGTGACCTGCAGCCTCATCATTGTTATATCATCAGAGGTATCCAAATGTGTTCAGGACAAAATATTAAAGCAACAGCTTTCTACTGCTTCTGTGTTTTTACTGCAACACAGACAACAGAAAAACCCGAGAGCATCAGACCAAGAGGACACGATCACAGCAGCATTCTTCAGTCAGGAACTGCACTTAAAACAAGATGTTTACCTGTTACAGTGTCTATCAGAAGCATCAAACCATCCAAACTAAGTTCTGCTCTGGTTTCTTCTTTTCACTTTTGTTCACACTAATCCCACACACTGGATTCTTGCTGACCACGTTGTTCAGTTGTCTTAAAGAGAAATTGATGTAAGCATATGTTCTCTCCTGTTACTGGATTTCTTTAGGGAACTGACTGTAATTACTGAACACAGTTTGGAGCAGAATTCACTCATTAAGTCTCTCTTTCTGTTCCCTAGAAAGCAATCTTCTATTTAGCGTTCTGTGATCTCATTAGTGTTCATACATGATTCCAGCACATGCACATTTTATATGTTTGAAAGTCTTTTAAGAGTGGACTTAAAACATGCCACCTGGACTTAATTTACAAATAAATGACTTTCTGAAACAAAGTTTCTTTATTTACTGCTTCAAGTCTTTCTGTGGGACCGTGTCTGAATATTGAACGCAGTTACCTGTGTTGATTTTCTATATTTCAGGGTCTATTCAAACAGATAAAAATAAACATGCATGATTTATGGTTTAATGCATATACACACAAGACCACCGTTCCAAAATCTGAGACTGCAGTCAGTTACATATTCAGACAAAATTGATCCTGGAACAAATCAAACAATCCTACCAATCAGAATCAAGTATTTTTTTAACAATGACACAATTTATCATTTATCATTAATACATTTCAATTTTGTGATTATTGATGAGCTTTGTTTTTAAAGCAACAATCTGTAACTTTTGCCTCTCTATTATCCTCTCTGTTAAGAACATGAAATTGGAAGATGCTTGTGGAGTAATTTTCTTAATGTGGATGACAAGTTTAAATTGTAAACAGCTGTTGTAGGAACAAGATACAAACACTGCAACATCTACAGCGCCCAGTACATACAGTAGAGATACAGTAGCCGGATCTTCTTTCTGTTTAGAGACGTGATGTCACCACACTGACATTTCCTAGGAAATCAGATCCGACAGTTCCGATGATAAATCTTTATTATAAACTAACCATTGTGAATGGAAAGTGATGTTTTACATACCTGATCAATAAACTAATACTCCATAACTGATCCACAGACATTTAAATCACCAATCACAGATTCATGTTCACTCAAAACTTTGACTTTGATGCATTTTATTTGCTTAAATACCCCCTGTGGTGAAAACCAGGTTTAATGTTGTTTGGGTGCTGTTTTTAATAAGCTTTAAAACAAACCTTGTGCAAATTCATCAGTCAACACCGGTGATGAGTATTTACTCCTTAAAATCATCAAGGTTTACCAAAGAGTCGGTCAGGTAGTCCAAGATGGTGTGACTGAGTGAAGTTGGGGACTAATTTGCATACTCATGCACCATTCATTTGCATTTGCATCTTTATCTGTGTGACGTCACACACATTTCTAAGTTAGAAGTCTGTCATCACTTTTCGAAGTAGGAAGTTCCAACATCCCAATATTGTGAATACAGAACAAGAGATCAACGATATTCCATTAAAATAAATACCACTCATGCAGTCAGGAACTCTTGAACCAGAATGATCTGAGCATGTAAGAACTTCCAGCTGTACTGAGTTATGAGCTCAGCTGTAGAGTGCTTCAACCCTTAAGGGTTTATTGATATATCCACACACACACAGCAGCACGCTAACACCATTATGTGATTATGAAGCAGATGAGCAGCCGGATGCTATATGCTAGCCTTTACGCACCTGGTGTGCTAAGATCATGAATACACACACATACAGCTGGAGTCATGATGAATCTGATGTCTGCTACAAGCCATAAGACAGAAACACTGAACATCCCACATTTCTCCTATAGACACTTTCATCTACACATACTTGTCAATGTCCTTTCTTGTTAAAACAAAGACTCTCAGCTATTTTATCTGTGTCTTTTTAAATCTCTCCCATGTAATTTTGGAGGAACATCTAAGAAAGAGTTTCTGTTTTATTGAAACATAACAGAGGTGTGTGAGAGAGCAAGCTTTGGGCAATAAAATCTTCCAGTGGGAAAGTAAGCAACAAGATGGGCCTGCTTTGTGTTAAATCAAAGAGCGCCTCATAAAGAATGTGTGAAACTGAAGCAGTTCTCTCCTGTTCTCTTTGATCTGATCAATACATTGAATCATCTTCTCTCTGGCAGAGGGAACAACAGCTCTCCTCACTGCACCACTCTGTATTTACTTTCTCAGCTTTTATTTTAGAGAAGAGAACAAAGCAGACAGTTCATACATCAGATCCCTTATGCCCTTCTAGAAATGAATGATCATCCAATACTTCAAAACACACCTCTAAAGAGCCAACAGTCATTACCACAAAACCTCACACAGAGAATCATCAAGTGTCTCACAAGAGCCCTCACAGTACATCAGAGTCATTCCCACAGCATCATGTTTAGAGTTACCTCAATATCTCACTGTGAGAGTTACTGCAGTACCATGCTCCTCACAGACTCATGCTGTACAGAATCATCACGTGTGCTGCTCTGCATATCCTTCCCCACATCCCAATGTTACAAAAGAGTGGCTGAAGTTTATTTGTACAAGATTGTTTGACTGACATTAAACCTGGCATGAGGCATCTAATGCTACTGTACTGCACGATATACAGCACAGGGTTACAATTTTAAAACTGTAAATTATGCATCTCTATCGCCATCTCTGTTCAAAACATTTCAGCACCACACACGTTATTTACAGACGTGAAGTAATCACAAGTCAAACTGACATTTCCAGAGAAACTGACAAGGCATGCAGCTCAGACTGTAACTCAAAACTTACTGTTACGAATTACGATCTTTATGAATATTAGTCTGTTAAGAACTTGCTTTTAATCAAAGAAGTTACAGATTGCAGCTTTCAGAGAATAAGGACTGTAATGGCAGTCTGAGCCTCACACATGGCTTTAGAAAATGTTGTGTTCCATGTTAGAAAGAAAGTGATATGGGTTTGTAAAGAAATAAGGATGAATGAATGATTACATAATGTTCACGTTTATATGTACTAAACCCAGAAACTTCTCAAAATGTCTCTATGCTCCTGCAGTGGGAAGAATATTCCATTTATTTGGATTATTAATGTTGTATATTTAAAATCAACTTACTCATGAATGCATTTCTTTACCAACTTACTATTGTTTAAAAAGCAGCTGGTTTCTCACAGCAGTTTTAAAGGTGTCTGGCAAACCTTCAGCACCACGGACAGCGCCACGCCACACACACATTCTGAACGTCTCGAACACTTCAGCTTCTGCAAAGAAACCGGAAGTCTTTGTGATCCGCCTGTCAGCGCCACCGGAGGCCGTAACGATTACGAATGGCCGATATGACACTGAGAGCGCAGAAACGAGCCAGAAAAGTGACATGACAGCCAGCTCGTGACAGTATAACATTTGTAGGGGAACCTGGGCTAGTTGTCACAAGGGCCATATCACAGAAACTGTGTGTTGAGTTTTTTTCTAGCCGTGGCTGTGTGCGTTGGTCGGGGCAAGTTGTCATGGGAGCTTTACATGAATTTTATACGATCGATCTAATTTCGTTTTTATGAATTGTTTTGCATCTTGTGATTGTTTTTTCTGTGAAAACGTTGCTTTAACATATATAAGCCTCTGACCTGTTGTGACAGCAGGGGAAGAGGAGAGGTGTTGAGCACTAACACCTGACGACCACTGATCTGCTCCTGTTATAACCGCATGCGTCATCAACGTGCCGCTCCCCGATCGCAGCGGCTTGACATCATAAAGAAATACATTAAAAACCTAACAGAGAGAAAACCAGCTTTATAAACTATAAGTATATATAAACTTATAAAAGAAATATGAACTCGCTCTCGCAATATGTGAACTATATATATATGAAGATCGTTCATAGATATATAGCGTTGTTATGCTGTTGCTAAGCTGTTCTGTTGAGTATTAATGGCGCTAGTAGCGCTCACTGGCCCCAGTCGAGAGTGTGTGGTATTCTGCTCTACAGACATGGCCCAGGTTCAGTGTAAGTCTATGAGAGAGAGTGAGAGAGAGAGACGGGGAATGAGAGAAAGTGAGAGAGAGAGAAAGAGAGAGAGGAGAGAAAGAGTGAGAAAGAGAGAGAGTCTGATAAAGATCTTTATCAGATCTCTCTCTCTCTCTCTCTCTCTCTCTCTCTCATAGTGTTCAGCTGCCCGGACTGATTCTCTCTCTCTCTCTCTCATAGCGTTCAGCTGCCCGGACTGATTCTCTTTCTCTCTCTCTCTGTCATAGCGTTCAGCTACACGGACTGATTCTCTCTCTCTCTCTCTCTCTCATAGCGTTCAGCTACACGGACTGATTCTCTTTCTCTCTCTCTCTCTCACTCTCTCTCTCATAGCGTTCAGCTACACGGACTGATTCTCTCTCTCTCTCTCTCACTCTCACTCTCTCTCTCATAGCGTTCGGCTACACGGACTGATTCTCTCTCTCTCTCTCTCACTCTCACTCTCTCTCTCATAGCGTTCAGCTGCCCGGACTGATTCTCTTTCTCTCTCTCTCGCGTTCAGCTACATGGACTGATTCTCTCTCTCTCCTCAGTGGATACAGAGGGGAACAGACGGATTGCCTGTACGATGGATTGTTAAAACTACCTTTGCAAAAACTACTCATTTATTTCTTTCCATTTCTTGACCGCCTCTCTCCCTCGTCTACATCCATCCATCCATGTGTGGGAAGAATATTCCATTTATTTGGATTATTAATGTTGTATATTTAAAATCAACTTACTCATGAATGCATTTCTTTACCAACTTACTATTGTTTAAAAAGCAGCTGGTTTCTCACAGCAGTTTTAAAGGTGTCTGGCAAACCTTCAGCACCACGGACAGCGCCACGCCACACACACATTCTGAACGTCTCGAACACTTCAGCTTCTGCAAAGAAACCGGAAGTCTTTGTGATCCGCCTGTCAGCGCCACCGGAGGCCGTAACGATTACGAATGGCCGATATGACACTGAGAGCGCAGAAACGAGCCAGAAAAGTGACATGACAGCCAGCTCGTGACAGTATAACATTTGTAGGGGAACCTGGGCTAGTTGTCACAAGGGCCATATCACAGAAACTGTGTGTTGAGTTTTTTTCTAGCCGTGGCTGTGTGCGTTGGTCGGGGCAAGTTGTCATGGGAGCTTTACATGAATTTTATACGATCGATCTAATTTCGTTTTTATGAATTGTTTTGCATCTTGTGATTGTTTTTTCTGTGAAAACGTTGCTTTAACATATATAAGCCTCTGACCTGTTGTGACAGCAGGGGAAGAGGAGAGGTGTTGAGCACTAACACCTGACGACCACTGATCTGCTCCTGTTATAACCGCATGCGTCATCAACGTGCCGCTCCCCGATCGCAGCGGCTTGACATCATAAAGAAATACATTAAAAACCTAACAGAGAGAAAACCAGCTTTATAAACTATAAGTATATATAAACTTATAAAAGAAATATGAACTCGCTCTCGCAATATGTGAACTATATATATATGAAGATCGTTCATAGATATATAGCGTTGTTATGCTGTTGCTAAGCTGTTCTGTTGAGTATTAATGGCGCTAGTAAGCGCTCACTGGCCCCAGTCGAGAGTGTGTGGTATTCTGCTCTACAGACATGGCCCAGGTTCAGTGTAAGTCTATGAGAGAGAGTGAGAGAGAGAGACGGGGAATGAGAGAAAGTGAGAGAGAGAGAAAGAGAGAGAGTGAGAGAAAGAGTGAGAAAGAGAGAGAGATCTGATAAAGATCTTTATCAGATCTCTCTCTCTCTCTCTCTCTCTCTCTCTCATAGTGTTCAGCTGCCCGGACTGATTCTCTCTCTCTCTCTCTCATAGCGTTCAGCTGCCCGGACTGATTCTCTTTCTCTCTCTCTCTGTCATAGCGTTCAGCTACACGGACTGATTCTCTCTCTCTCTCTCTCTCTCTCATAGCGTTCAGCTACACGGACTGATTCTCTTTCTCTCTCTCTCTCTCACTCTCTCTCTCATAGCGTTCGGCTACACGGACTGATTCTCTCTCTCTCTCTCTCACTCTCACTCTCTCTCTCATAGCGTTCGGCTACACGGACTGATTCTCTCTCTCTCTCTCTCACTCTCACTCTCTCTCTCATAGCGTTCAGCTGCCCGGACTGATTCTCTTTCTCTCTCTCTCGCGTTCAGCTACATGGACTGATTCTCTCTCTCTCCTCAGTGGATACAGAGGGGAACAGACGGATTGCCTGTACGATGGATTGTTAAAACTACCTTTGCAAAAACTACTCATTTATTTCTTTCCATTTCTTGACCGCCTCTCTCCCTCGTCTACATCCATCCATCCATGTGTGGGGACGGGTTCTGATTTGGGCAGAATGCGGATACTGGTTCTGATTCCGCTGCTGTGGGGTCTGAGTGAAGAGGCTTTCCCCAGCAGCGTTCAGATCGGTAAGTTCAACACTTACAGCATGCGTGATAGACAGATAGACAGACTGACTGACTGACAGACAGATAGATGCAACAGTTACAGCTTTTGTTGAAATGGTTCTTTGTGTTGGGTTTAATGTACTTTGTTCTTGCACCAGGAACCTTCAATGGGTTCTGCCGAACACAAAAGGGTTCTGCTATTGTTTAGAAGCTGAAGAACCCTGGCTGTAATCAAATATATAGAGAAATCAATCTTTAAGTATGTATTGATCTCACGTGAGCACCACCGCTAGTACATAGGATCACAAATGTTGGATGTGAAGCCCTCAGTGTCTACAGTGACTATGATCCTAAAAACAAACACAATACAGAAGACTTCTTTAAGAGTGTGTTGCATTCTTTCTGCGCTTATATCGCACATATTGCACTATTCTGGGGTCATAGTTGTACACAAGCATGCTGGTGTGTGTGTGGTCTACATGATGAAGAGGAGTGTAAATGAGGAAGACTGTGGTCTAAGCACACTTTGATTGTGTTTTGGACTGACCTGTGCTCTTCAGTGCAGTGTTACTGCAGTATTCTGTCTTTCTCTGCTCCTTGAATGCATGACACTCTCTTCCTCTCTGACTGCAATCAAACTTTATATCAGATTCACAGCTCCAATTAAAATCAACAGAACACCATACACAGTCACCCCCCCCACACACACATACACACTGTTTTGGCGGAACATATTTTGCATGTGTGCGTTCAGTCGCTGCATTGCTCATTGAGATGGAGAGTCTTGCACTGCAATGAGATGCGGCCGCTGGCTCTCGCTTTTGATGCCACTGCCGATGAAGTTAATTCGCTAAATACCGACACACACACACACACACACACTGCACACGCCTGACAGCCTTCACATTGTAAAGCAATGAACAAAGCGTGTTATCACAAACAGCAGTTCAGCCAAAACATCCATCATAAGGTACAAAGAGTGAATTAAAGAGGATGTGACAGAACGGAACGTGACTTGGCCCTGTGACCAGCAGCAAACAGATTGTCCCCACAAAAAACTGCAATAGTTAACGGTTCACCCCCAAACCCAGAACTCTCACATTATTTAAAACCTGTGTGACTTTCTTTATTTGGTGAAACATTGTTTAAAGGCATTTTCTTCACACTTATTTTCCAGGTGGGCTCTTTATAAGAAACACAGATCAAGAATACACAGCTTTCCGCTTGGCCATATTTCTACACAACACGAGTCCGAACGCAACGGAAGCCCCCTTCAACCTGGTTCCTCACGTTGACAACATCGAGACCGCCAACAGCTTTGCTGTCACCAATGCCTGTGAGTGACGTGTGTTGTTGGAACAGTCAGTCAGACTGAATGGTGTATGCTGAGATGCAGTGCATTTACAGTGCACAGTCAACTATATGACATTGGAAGGCTTTCTGAAGAGTGTAAACACTGTGTCTCTGTAGTGCTTTCAAAACACTGATCTGTGACCTGACATGTCAACTTCTGGCTCTAGCAATAGTGAGAGATTTGGGCAGGACACTTCATTTGCATTTCTTCTGGCTCTCGTCTGGTTGCCTGTGATTTCAATTAGAAACAATTATATGTTTAGGCAAGAAACAACGTTCGGTTTCCTGTGGTCCTCTTGTACATAAAATTCCTGCATGATTGTGGCTGAGTTCTCAAGAGGTGACAGTTTCCTTCAAATGACCATTAAACAACACATTATTCTTCTGGTAGCTAGCTTTACACCTCAACAGCTGAACTAACTTTAGCAAACTTGCTCGGCAAGATTCTCTTCTTAATGCTCGCAGTTGAAAAACTGAAAATGGATTATCAAGGGCTCTATTATATACTGTACTGCTCAAAACCTTAGAATCATCTCACTGAAATGTTTTTAAAAACAAGCAGTGTAACAACATTCAAAACCGAACCGATAAACTGCAATACACCACCCAGGGTATGTATCATGGTACTTACAGGGCGTAACGAACGCCCCCACCCCCTGCTGCCCCAACCCGACCCAGCCCTGGCCCGTTGTTGAGGTTGACTTAACTTTGTCACAAAACAGTTTTCATCCTTGACATTTCATTAGTTATTGCAGTATAGGTATTAGCGCACATTTTTCATACTATTTTAAGACAAAAAATATTTTTTGTCTTAAAATAGTATCAAAGTTTTGTCTTAAATATTTTTTTCTCTATTTATGAACTTGTGATTTACACCACACAGATCAACAAATCAAAGAATTATTAATAATTTTCTTTGAATTAATTAGAAATAATTTCTTGAGAAGTAAATAAATAATTTTGTTTAAAAATTATATATTAAAGTAATAAAGAATGACTAAGTGACCCTAAACATTTGCCCAGCAGTGTGTAATACAGCAACTTAAGAAGCCAATACAGCAGAAAATGTTTCTTGGCAAAAACCAATAGAGGAACTTTATTTTAAAGACAGACAGAGACCAGCAGAGTTGAGTCAGTCCCAGTTTAACCTCTTTCTCACTGGGCACCAACCTCCCCCGCTCTGGCCCACTGGACACCAGCCTGAGTCTGCAGAATCTACTGCTCCACCAGAGTGTGTGTGCGCTATCTCCGCTCTGGCTGCATTCCAGCTCCTTTAGCCCTGATCAGCCGCGGCACACTGACAGCTTTGGGAACGATGTGTGTGTGTGAGAGAGAGAGAGAGAGAGAGAGAGAGAGAGAGGTGGAGTTAATCGTTTCCTGCCCGTCTCCTCAGGCTGCAGGAGAGAATACAGAGTGGGAAGGTTTCTTCTTTTATACTAACACACCTTCTTCTGAGCGTTTAAAAGCAGCGAGCAAAATCAATCTGTGAATGAGTCTGAGCAGAGAGAGAGCAGAGATGAACAGAATCAGAGACGAGCAGCAGATTCTTTAATGAAAGGGGAGGAAGAAAGACATTAGGTGAATGATGTTTCGTCAAATGCAGGTGGACAGATGCAGGGATGGAGGTGGACAGAGAGACAGAGAGATGAAAGAGAGAGAGATGAATGAAGGGGCACGTCATGACCTTTGTGTGGCAGTAAATGTTTGGAACAGTGTGCGTGTGAGAGAAAGAGAGATTTAATATTGATGTCAGGAGTTAAAAACAGAATGAATGAATACAGTACTGCCCTACAATCTCTACAAATATAACAACTCATTCATGTATATATTTATCAAAGACTACTGACAGATAAGAAAAAAAGAGAAAACTGTTAGAAAAGAAAACTGTTAGAAAGAGAAAATCTACCATACAGGGTGTGTACATATATTATCACTGTATCTAAAACAATAACTGTTAATATTTATATTTATAATGCTTGTTTGGCAGTATTGTTTTAACACGCTGTTTATGCTGTCTTCAGCCCCTGACCATAAATCTTCTGCAATAAATTCTTCTGCAATAAATCAAAAACTTCTGCAATAATTCCATCATTGTCTCTATGGTATGTAGGTTAAACCGCATGTCAGTGAAATCACACCCCCCTCATTACTGATGTGTGAGTGAGTAAAGCAGGAACTTATCTGTGACCTGCAGTTGTGCGATGTTTAAATCTCTCCACTGATTCATTCATTTACTCGCCTGAAGTGATTGCGATTGTCCCGTTGTTGCGTCAGAATGTTTGTGTGTGTATTGTCTTTATCTGAAAATGTGTTGGAATGAAGACGATTGTGTACAGCAGCCCAAAACAGTCACCAGACACTTTGGTTGCACTTAACACTGTCTGAATATCATGTCTAATTAACACATGATCCAGTGGCATTTCTTTTAGTTTCAGGCATAACATACACACTGACACTTGTGCTGGTCAAATGTTAGCAGAATGTGTTTATAGATCACATGCTGAATTCGCTCCGATAAGACACCTGTGTACGCATCATACATCTACTAAAATCCCCTTGACAACGGTTAATAAAGATCATTGTAAAAGTGAAACTAATTCATTCACAGTGTTTGATGCAGTGTATCACATTGGAAAACCAGCATTTATTTTGAACTTCTCATTTTTTGACGATTGGTCTGTTTGTTCACACAGCCTAGTCAATATCCACTCTGCATCTGTTGCCATAGTAACAACTTCAGCATCCTCCAAAAAACTTTGTAAACAACAGCTGGGAGTGGCTGAGAAGGTGCACAGACAGGACAGAAAACTGACTGTTCGGACTGAAATCGCCATGCTTTTCATCAGACTCATGTGACTTTATGCCCCATACTGTACAAACACTGCCTCATTCAGCTTTGTACAATTAGATTCCATGCATCAAAACCAAACAGATTTATGTCTAATAGGCCATATAAAGATTTTTGGCTGCCTGTCTGAATAAAACTCAGAACAGTTTCCTGGTTTTGATGGCTATCATGGAGAATGACAGTGTGTGTAAAGATCGTCTCTGTAGGTCCCTCTGAATGACACCTGGATAAATACTCATCAATATTAACCACCTCAGAATACCTTCCTCGCTCTGTCCTATTCTCTCTCTCCCTCTCTCTCTATGAAGCTTCAACTTAACAAATGCGAGACCCAGAGGTCAACCCCTGCTGTGATCTTTTCTTGTGAAAACACACACACCGTAACTTCTAAAGGCGGCTGGTAATGATGCGCAACTATTTTTAGACATGAACTTTTGCTTTACTTCAGCCTCAGCTGGGGTGGGGTTAATGGTGTTTGTGTATGTTTTGTGAAAATAAAGACAAGATGTTTTCAAGACTGTACCTGGAGACCATATTTCAGCTTCATGTTTTCTGCATTAATGTTTTAGGGCCAAAACGAAGCAGGAATAGAATGTTTTCATTCAGTTCACCATCATTATTTATTCATTCATCATTACCATCATTAATAATTCAGAGAGCCTCAAGAAAACAGTTTCATTACTGTGGCTGAATGTTTTCCTCTTGATGGTTTTTTAAAATTCCCATCAGATTTGATTTCTTTGAGAGAGTTTTTTGTGCATAACATTAAAAACCGAATAGAATTATTTTGCAATAAAAATTAAAGCAGGTACAACAGTTCCTAACTGTCCCTAAAAACTTGACTTGGGCAAAATACAATTTATATGAAATATGGACACTATAAATAACATTATACTAGTTACATTTATGTGACACAGTCATAACAGCCCACAGCAAGTCAAGTAAAAGCTTAAACCTGCTTTAGTGTGTGTGTGTGTGTGTGTGTGTGTGTGTGTGTGCTTTTACATGTGTATATACTTGGTTTCCTTGGCAACACAAAGTGGCTGATTGCTTCAACAGAAATAGTTTGGTGATTCATTCTGCTGATGTCCAATGAGAAGTGAGCTTTTCCTGTCACACACACATTTGGTTGTGTATTGTGTATGAGGAGTACTGTTACAAACTCAATCTGGGTTTCAAGATCTGTTTGACCGTGTGAACATGTTATTAAGCAGTGTAATTAAGACAGTATTACTGTATTTATGAATATATTAATGACATTATCAGGCATATGACACACTGACTACTGTCACTGTACTGGATACTGGATTCACAGTATGTTCAGTTATTTTATTCACTGTTTCCGTCTCTCGATTTTAATGGGTCCATCGCTCTCTCTCTAATCATCTCTATGGCAGTGAAAAGCTTATTCTATTAGCTTCAGTTGTATTGGCAGTCACAGTAAAGCCCCGTTGCTATGGTTCATGCAAGACTGACAGCTCTGTTGTCATGGTAATGAAAACAGCAAGTCACTCTGAAAGTGAAAAGTCATCATGACTCTGAGTGAGTGCGAGACTTGTGTGTGTCTGCTGATGTAAAACACACTGACCTGTATATCATGTGAAACTGACACCAGATCACCTTCTACATTTGCTAAAACATGCAGTACACTGTGTGAGATGTTGTATCCCACAACGCGATGTGCTCAGCTTGACCTTCCGATTTAACATCTGCTGCCTGTCATATTATTTGTTCAGACTGCGCAAATTTAAATCAAATCAGATTACAAATACTGCATAATGCTTTACATAATCTACGTAATCTTTCAATTTATGTAATCTTTCTCACACATACACACATATATATGAGAGCAGTATATGAGAGCAGACCTCTTCTGCTTACAATAAACTGATCATGAATGATAACAAAAAACAATGACAAACGACACAATGCAGCAAGCCTTTAAATCCAACATTAAACAGCGAAATGAAGAGGCTTACAAAGAGAGAACAACACATCCCAAATTATCTGTGCTTGATGTGCAGGGTTGTGCGTCAAATCATATTCTACAGTCACTTCAACAACAAATGAATTAGACAGAGAGGAGAAACTGGACAGTCATGCCTTCATCCTCAAAAACCTCTTATTATTACCCTGTTGTGTTTGCAAAAACAAAACTGTGATGTCAATGTAAAGTCTGAAGCAAAACCAGATAAACACCAAAGTGCTAAATCACAAAGAAAGGTCTCTCTCTCTCTCCCTCTCTGTCTCTCTCTCCTCCTCTCTCTCTCTCTCCTCTCTGTCTCTCTCTCTCTCTCTCTCTCCTCTCTCTCTCTCTCTCTCTCTCTCTCTCTCTGTCTTTCTCTCTCTGTCTCTCTCTCTCTCTCTCTCTCTCTTCTCTCTCTCTCTCTCTCTCTCTCCTCCTCTCTCTCTCTCCTCCTCTCTCTCTCTCTCTCTCTCTCCTCTCTCTCTCTATCTCTGTCTCTCTCTCCTCCTCGCTCTCTCTCTCTGTCCCCCTCTCTCTTTCCCCCCCTCTCTCACCATCTTCCTCTCTTTGTCTATCAGTGCAATGATGTGCGTTTAGTTTCAGGATGAGTGGGTGGTTAATCAATCAGTTTCTGACCTGTAGACCCAATAGCTACTCTCTCTCTCAGTCTCTCTCTCTCTCTTTGTTGGTGATTAATATCTCTGTTGTCATTATAGTCCCATAGTGATTTTTATTATTGTCAACTTTGTTTCGAATGCAGAACAGAAACCATCAGCCCAAACACACACACAGTCACACACACTGCGCTGATGATGTCTCAGCTGAGGGACGTGACGGGACATCTCACGTGTATGAGAAGTATGCAGTGTGCTCTTATGTTAGTCAGTTTTTGTTTTAACCATTTACAGCAATCACTGTATGCCAGGACGTTATTGATTGATTCATTTGTATTTCTGTCGCGTCACACTAGCTTGCCCTGCCCATACTGTATGAATACTGTATCCCACAATGCATTGCACTTAACTCGACCATCCATTTACAGTGGACAAATACACTGGGTGCCAAGTTAAACACTCTCCATCCATAGGCAGCAACTTCTCACAGCACACAAAATAGCCAAAGAGAAATTTACATGCTACATAGATTACATGTTGCTAAATAACTATGTGATACTCTTATAATCAGACACAAGTAAATGTCAGTTTGATCAAGTCTAGGTATATTTCAGTATTGAATGTCAACATTTCTCTTAATGTGCCAGTATGGGGGTATATTTAACTGAGCTTGTTGCAATGCATTCTGGGATAGCCTTCTGCTTGAAGGACACATTCACAGACTGGAACTGGGCCACAGAGATGTTTGTGCTGAACGTTGTGTCAGTTGTAGATGTCTGAGATGTCTTATCCCTCTTTCTCTTTTGCTCAATTAAAAGATAAATGTCAAATGACACATTTTCAGACTCTTTTTTTAGTACCAGTAAAACTGATACTTGTTTTTATGGGGTTCATTGACTGGAATGTTTCATATCTGAACTGTCAAGGGCGCCTGTCCTGAAGTACCTGTGCAACCACAGATGTGCTGATCGAAATTATTATTATTATAAAACAACTGTTCCATTTCTGGATGCTGATCAGTCAAGACAACATTCTAGATGTGCTTAAATACACTATAAAGTAACAATGACATGAAACATCTGTTAGCGTGTAAATCACAGTACGTATAGACCAACTATTTCCTGTTAACAGTAGTGATATTAGCAAACAAACACTACTGATAATCAGCTCAATCTCTGAATAATTTATTCTATTTAAAGTGCTCTGTTTTCAGAACTGTCAATAAATGTAAATGCGTTTGTTAAAGAATCAGAAGATGAATCAATTAGTCCAGCGTTGATTTCTGGGAAATTTCAGTGATGAATGCAACAGTGATGAAAATGTCAATGGTCAAGTGGCACACTAAATGTAGAAGTTTTAACAGACCAAGATATAATGAGCAACGACAGCTCAGACTGCCGCTTCCTTACACCCTTAATGTAAGTGTTAAAACACACTGAAGAAACACATCAGCCTCAACACCTCCGAGCTTTGTTAAAAAAGATCTCTCTGCACCCTCCCACAGGACAGCCAGCTCTAACAGTCACAGACACACACGTTTAAAGCAGAGTCACAGAGAGAAACAGTGTGACAGACACAGAGAGAGAAATGGCTCTGATGTCACTAAACCAACAAAGTTGTGAGTTCATCTGTATTCAGAATGAATAACACACTTGACGTTCTTCAGAACAGAAGTTTTCACAAACGGTGTCAGTGAACAGTCACTGATGCTGAGAATTCATGAATTCACACTGTTTACCATCTTGTTAAACGTCTCTGTTCTTACTGAGGACGACACATCAACATGGTAAAGTTTTGTACTGTGTAGAAAAACACTATGCAACAGATCACAGCTGGACCATGTTAATCATTAATGTGATTCTTTCTAAGGACTCTGCTCAGCACACTGTTATCTGCACACGATACAAGTTACATGCTGAAGTTTTATACTGAGGTTACGGGTTTGTTCACATGAGCTACATGAGCTGCAGAGGTGTGAAGCAAACAGATCTGATCAAATCAACAGCACCCTACACGCCCCTGTTCACTCAGTGTCACATTATGTGAATGATTTCTACTGTATAGTGTTTTCAAATGTCGTGGAATCTTTCAGCAAACGTTAAAAATGCTTTTGACTCATATCGAAACACAGTCAGTGTACAGTCTAAACACCAAAACACTCTGATTGGTCACTCCACCTGTCAGTCAGGTGGGCTCTTCACATGTGGGCGGTTCTTACACCGAATATGTGCCTAGTGGACTAAACCTGAACCATGAGACTATTGTTATATAGTCACAGAACATGAAGCAAACATTACTTATATAGAAGACTGTATGTCTTTTATATGCTGTATATAAAACATTGATCATCTCCATCTCTCTGTGCTGTTTCACTAACAGCTGTCTGTGTCCATGGTGACCATCAGATCTGATGATATTATTTTACTGTGAATAGAGTAAGGTTCAGTCTTTAAATACCTGACAGACGATGAATCAGTCAATACATTATGATACAGTTTTACAGTAATATAATCTACTGCTATGACAGGACATCTATCCATCCTGTTATCTGTCTTTTAACATTTTACACAACTCAAAGCAACATTTTACAGACAAAACCTCTAACAATACATAATCACAGAGAGAGAGAGAGAGAGAGAGAGAGAGAGACTATTAATAAAACATTCCTGAGTGACAAAACAGCAGAACAGAGAGATGAACAGTGTGTGTTTGATCACTACAGTGAAAACTAGAGTTTGTCATTCATAGAGAGCAACAGTAAACAGTCTTATAAAACTACTTCAAAGCACTGAGAGAGTGTGTGTGTGTGTGTCACATGTACTCTATTCTTTTGAAGATTAAACACTGACTGCTTAAGTCTCTCACACACACACACAGGCAGAGAAATGGAGCACTACAGTGTGTTACTACAGTGTGTTTATTAGTGAACCTCTTACTGAGTAACTCTTATGAAGAAAATAAAGCCTGTTTCAGCACCATTAATACTTTCTGCATTGACCCATTTCTGCGCATTGTGACATTTTCATTGAGTTAGTTATCCATTACTGTAATGCAAAACCATCCTTCTCATCTCTATAATACAGGAACATTTATTTTATGAAGTATTGGCTAATCATGGTAATTTATAATTGAATTACCAGTCATGTTTTGTCTTGTCTCTCTCTCTCTCTCTCTGCAGTTTGTTCGCAGTATTCTCGTGGAGTCTTTGCGATATTTGGCCTGTATGACAAGCGCTCGGTACACACTTTGACATCGTTCTGCAGCGCCCTGCACATCTCTCTGGTGACGCCCAGTTTCCCTGCGGAGGGCGAGACACAGTTTGTGCTGCAGCTGCGGCCGTCCATCCGGGGAGCCCTGCTGAGTCTCCTGGACCATTACGACTGGAACCGATTCATATTCCTGTATGACACAGACCGAGGTAAGAAATGCACCTACAGGTGTGCACATACATGCGTCACATTGTTATTAATTTCATAATACAGCCAATGAGATTGTAGTATTTATAGCACAATTTTACACTCTACTGTGTTTAAGGCTGTAAGACGTAACTTTTTTTGGTTAAAAAACAGTTATTAAGCAAGTACAGATCAGTGTTTAAAATGCCCTCCTTACCTTACTCTGATTCACAACAGAAGATTTATAATAATGATTTATCATTTGAGCTATCGGGTCTAATTTTGAAGGTAATGTCATTTTGACTTAATTTGACTTAAGCTTATGTAATGAAAAGTACATAAAGTAACCTGTGATTTTATGGTTCAAACTGAAATGGCGATAGAGACGTTACAGATTGCAGCTTTAAAAATATTTCTCAGATGTTGCTTATAATCAAATGCAGATAACAGTCTGGGCCAATGACTTCACTGCAAACACATCTCCCCTGCTACAGACTGATGAATATTACTAAATAAATAAATACTAAAATACAGCATGTTATAAATTCAAGCTCCACAAACAAATGCACACTTGTTACTTGGCAACTGTATTGCAGTCGCAGCTGTTGTCTAATTTCTCACTTGGCATCATGGGAACCCTGAAGCGAGGCAAGACCTGTCTGTGTGTGTATGTGTCTGTGTGTGTGTATGTGTGTGTGTGTGTCTGGCAGACAGCTTTCCAGAAGGAGAATTTCTTTAGTTATTTCTATTAGTTGTCTTTGTCCTGTGCCAGGGCTATAGTTGGCTTTTCCTTAGTCTGCCATAAGCCCTGCGCAGGCCTTGTGTTCACTCTGTGTGGCCGCAGAAAGCCAGAAATCTCCTGCCTGCTGTCTAGTGGACCGTTAACTGCTCACACTCGAGCCCAGAGCGATGCGGGCCGCAAGCCAAGCGTGCACTCATCCGTGATCAGCTGCTCAGAGCTGAGAAAGAGAAACTAATAGATGCACTCGCATCCAGCCCTCTCCCACCCCACCATTCTGTTCTTTTTCTTTCCTGCTTAATAAGCGCTGATGTTTGAATTTGACCTCTATTCCCTGGAGTCCCTCATCTCAGCCGGCATTGATTCCAAGGACGGAAGATGCAGCATCTTTTTCCGACCAGTTTTGCCTTGTTCCCTCTGTTTTTGTTGACTCTCAGCATTCCCTGGGCACTGAAGAGCGTTCTCTGGTTTGGATGCACTCGGGTTGACCTCACACCTCCTCCTGCATTGCAGACATCACTAGATCTTCCTGCTAAAATGTCTGATGTCAATCCTGCACACGTGAAATGCCTGGCTTGTCCAGAGATGTTATCATCACTGAGAGCTGGTCTGAAGTCAGTGTAGCTATAAATAGCGGAGATTTATTCATTTATGTAATTGATTTAACTAAACCCATCTGAACAGTAAAATTAAATTTAACATTAAATTTAAACATTTGCAATGTGTGATAACGTACGCGCACACACATTTTTTTGTCTGAGCTAACGTCACAGTAAATGTAATGTTGACAAGCAAATTTTACTATTTCCCCTTTTGATGTATATAAGGTGTACGTACACTGTGTGTCTATTGCCTACATAGAAAACAACTGCTCTGAGGTTTTACCTCTGGGCCCACAGATTGAACGCAACTGCCTTACAAGGTGTTTGATTCCACTAAATAGAAATAAAACACAAATAAATAGCATTGAACCACTGATGTCTGCCTACTCATTCAAACCTCGGTCTTCACATATTGTGAAGATGTCATTGAGATCTCTACTGCCCCCTGCAGGCCGTGTGAATACACAACACTCCTCTTATTAATTAACTGTGAAATGCCATTACAACAGTGTTGAATGAGCTCTGGTGAAGTCGGACATTAGCAGCACAGATCATCTAACATCACTAACAGGCTCAGAGTAACTACAGAGCTGTTGATACTGACACAGTCCACAGAGCTGAGAAACAGACCATCTGTCCGTCTGCACTGGACATGCCATCGATTGCTTTCAGCCACCGCTCTGTGCTAGCTTATTGGCTTTGAGACTGGGCCGTTTCTCACTATACTGCTGTCTTACAAACCGAAACTAAAATACTGTTATATTACTAACTGCGTATTGTATACTGCTTGTTATTTTAGTACTATGTGACACAGTGACAGTCAGATTGTCATATTGCTAAGCTACTCATTTAAAGACAGGGTAGGAGATTTTTTCAGAAACATTTTTTGTTATGCTCGCTGAAAGTAAAGTGCTCTAAATATATTTATATAAATATATATCTTCTGTGGAAGGTCTGTCAAACTATGTACGTGTTTATGTATTGGAGAGGGCATGGCTTTGGAGAGCACTCTGAAGGGAGGGTGTGATCTTATGTTTCTGAAAGCTAGGTTGCTATTGCTAGCCTCTCTAAAATTTGCAATCATACCTTTAATGCAGCGGTGTCCAGTTTTTATCTAGTGCATACTACAGTCTTTAAAATCTGCAGGAAGTATACCATACCCCGTGTTTCTTCTGTGAGGAGAGAGTGAGGGTATGCAGGGCACGGTCAGTTTTGTCCCTCAACACACAGACTGGAGTTTGTGTCAAGAGGATTCACCAGGTCTCTGTCGACAATCTGTGTTTACATACAGCACAGCTGGTGCTATTTCATTATTCCCCTACACACATCCTGTGTGTGTGTAATGGTCATCTGTGTTCTGTCTGTGCATTGTGGTTTCTCTTTCAGATCTGTTTTGAAAGAGAAACCTCTACACACACACACACACACGCACACACACACACTCGCACACGCACACACACACACACACACACTGTGTGTTTGTCCTGATGTCCAAAGTCCTGCAGTGTCTAAAGGCCCATTTAAAGGACATCTGTTGCTCTTGGCTGACACAACTGGCATGCTGGTGCAGAACACACACAGGAAATTTGGACACAGGACGAGTGGATAAAACACACCGCAGCACACACACACACACACACACAACTGTAGAAACACACACAATGTCAGGAAAGGTGACTGTTAACATGCTATATTATTCTGTTACTCCAAAAATAAATGAGTTATTTTACATTGTTACTTTCTTTAATGTAACAATTATATGTGACAGGGCAACCCTAGAAAAAACAATCAGCACTCAGTTTGTAGGTGTGCTGAAACACCATAGAGAGCATAGAAATAAACAACACTATCAACAGTCACAATTCATTCGAAGTGAATTCACAGGGAGAGATTAAATAATATTAGTTTTTCTAGTGTTATTTTGCTGTTAAACTGTATCTGCTGTTGGTCACACAAGCGGGACATTATTTTAGACAGACAAAATTCAAGAAAAAAAACACACAAACGCTGATAAAATCCTGTGTTTACTGTCCTGTGTTGCTCATGTGTGGTTGCTAGGATATGCCATCCTGCAGGCCATAATGGAGAAGGCGGGGCAGAATGGTTGGCAGGTTAGCGCCATCTGCGTGGAAAACTTTAACGACGTAAGTTACCGGAGGCTGCTGGAAGACCTGGATCGTCGACAAGAGAAGAAATTTATCATTGACCTCGAGGCGGAACGACTCCAGAACATTCTAGAACAGGTGAGGATCACAGAAACACTTTTAATGTTCATCACGCTTAACGCATTAAATATCAAACATTTGCACTGAAGATCCCATAGTGGTCAAGCACTAAAACTAACGATGGTAATTTGTCAGACACTGTGGTTACTATGGTAAACGATTGTGATTTCTGAACTTTTTAGAGCAACACACACACACTATTGTAAAGCTGAAGGATCACGGAGTGAGCTCTTCCGCCTCTGATTTTCCTCTGGTTCTGTCTCGTTTGTGATTGGTTGTTTTGTCTCTGTTTCTGCTGTCTGCAGACCTTCTCAGTGCTCCTCTCAGAATATGAGCTTGATCTGCCTGTCATGAACAATGAACTAACAGTAACATGATGTACAGTGAGATAGGCAGAGAGAGAGAGACGGGTAGAGTGAGACTGGAGCAGGTGTTTCCAAAACTGTAGCCAAACAGCCTGAAACAGACCCGTGTCACATCACAGTGACCTGAGCCAGATAAAACTCACACAAATCAGTGTGCAAATATTCTGACACTTAAATAATATGTAGTAAAATACACTATATATAACCAGCTATGAAAGTAAAAACCCAAAGTCTGATTACGGGGACACAATTCATAAACCACCGAATGTATACAGGAAAAATCTTTCTACAGTTTCCTTCTTTAGATTAACTACTGTGAGTAATTCTTTTCAAGCAATGTAGTTAAACTGTCCACATTTATATACAGTAACTAGCTACATGATTAACGCCTGTAATCTAATAAGGACAATAACAAAACACTCAATCACCCCCTTCAGTTTTGAGGTGTGTTAATGCAACAGGAGCACTAAGGAACCGCACGCTGGCTCTGAATGTTTCTGGACTGCTGTGTAAGTTTCAGTCTTCCAGAGCAGTGATGCTGTTTAACCTCAGAGCCACAGATCAGCTCTCCAGTCATCGCTCTGATGTATGAACTCTGCTGTTGGGGGTGTGTTTGATTGTGGCACGCTCCGTCTGCTGGGTTGCATTGCTGCATTCTTCAGACAGACCTCTGAGCTCCCCATATATCAGCCTGTCAGGAGACTCCAACCAAACACACACACACAATGTCGCAGTTGGACACAAGTCAGGTACAACGTTAACAGAATGTTATCTCAGCAGGCTCTGACAATCCTGCCAGAGTTGATCCCATGTTCCAGAGCAGATGCAGAACTGCCATCAGCAGCCACAGAAAGAACAACATGCAGTCTGTTTAGATTTAGATACATTATATAATACATACACATATGCTGCCCGTCCAACCACAAGGAGTTAAAGCTTGTTCACACCAAGAATGATATCTATAAACATATAGTAATTTAAAGTTTTCTAAATTTGAAAGAATATAGAGGCATTCACACCACAACTATAATTCTATTGACACAGAGAAACGATATCATTGTGATCATTTTCAAAGCAATTATCTTCCAGCTGATGAACAATGAAACATTAACATCCAATTAAAATCCATTTAAATGACTTGCGCATTTACCGCAGCACACAAGCTTAAAATAAACATAACATTATCGTCCGTTGGTTTGGACGCTAATATAGTTATCAAAGTAGTTCTCCTTATAGTTATCAGTCCCTGTGTGAACAGGCCTTTACAACAGATTAGCCAACTAGATTCCTCATTTTGAAAAAAAGTCACACTGGGTGAGTAAATTATGACAATTTCATTTGTGAGTAAACTCTCTTTAATTTCTCTCCCTGTCTCAGGTGGTGAGTGTGGGGAAACATGTGAAAGGATATCACTACATCATCGCTAATCTGGTGAGTGCTGGTGCTCTTTTCTCCTGCAGTGATGGAGAGACAGAGGAAACGAAGCGTTGTGGAGGACAGTGTCCTCTGGCTGTAATACTAAGTGATGGAGATTCTTTGTGATACAGGTGTAGCTCATAGCTGTTCTCTTTACTGTACATCTGAGGTCCTGCTTTCATTGTCTGCCAGCATTTCGTGTTTACAACAAACTCCTGACCTACAGAATGAGCAATAGAAACAATGAAATAAAAAGAAATCACCAAAATTAAAAGTTCCCACAAGTTTGATTTTTAGCTACTGTCATGTTTACATTCTTTATTAGCCAAATCTTAATTAAGTCCCATTCAAACCAAGAACAATAACTATAAAGCATCTGCAACAGTAGCAGAACTTTACAGTTGAACAGATTTGAATTGGCCTGCAATGTTTTATTGTTCATCACCTGGATAAAAAACTGTTCTGATCATGAAGAAGGGACTGAAGTGTTCGTTTCTCAGTATTATTAGTGGTGTGGACTCCACTATCTTCTTATGTTGAAAACTTTAGCCTTATGGTCACTGGTGTGAACAGGTTCAGTGTGAATCTATGGCAGCTGAATTCCTCCACATCTGTGTTGATGGTGCTGGGCTGCTTGTGAGGATGCTCCTGCTAAACCTCAGAAAATGATGAGTTTGTTATGAGACACATTCACCTCACTCAGCAGGAAACAGATATTACCACAGATACTCTTGGGAAACTTCTTATAAGTTTGGAAGTCATAATTACAATGTTACTGGATGTTTGGCAAGTTCCAATTCATTTCTCAGTTTCTCTGTTTCTCACTGATAAAGATACGATAAAGGGACTTTGTTACACAGTGCTAAAGAGGAACGTCACCTCGGTTATGAATATTTTTACTTACATTAGCAGATGACTGTAGTTCTGTCACAAAAGTCTGTTGATTCACAAACCTGCTAAAGAAGAATCTTCTGGCAAGCTTTATTAGGATTTCTCATCAACCACACACAAAACACTAAGTCTTGTTCAGTTTCCTGCTAAATTCCCATTTTGTTATTTGCGATTTATCATTGCATTTTGCTGGGCTTTAACATACTGCATGTTGACATTTGTTAATGTGTCGGCAGCTGTGATATTAAAAATGTTATAACACTGTCTGTCTCTCTCTCTCTCTCTCTCTCTCTCTGTCTGTCTCTGTTGCTCTGTCTCTTGCTCTGTCTGTGCTCACTCCATCTCTTTGTTTTCTGTTTTCTTTCTCTGTGTGTGTGTGTCTCTCTCTCTCTCTCTCTCTCTCTCTTTCATTTTTCCATCAATCTCTGTTTTCTCATCTCTTTATCTATTCAATGACTGGTTTTCATTGGCTCTGTCTCTGCAGGGTTTTAAGGATATTTCTCTAGAGAGGTTTATGCACGGTGGAGCCAATGTAACTGGTTTCCAGTTGGTGGATTTCAGCAAACCAATGGTGATCAAGCTAATGCAGCGCTGGAACAAACTAGACCAGAGAGAGTATCCAGGCTCAGAGAGTCCACCCAGGGTAACATTTACACACACACACACACACACCATTAAAACAACAACAGGAAAGAGAAACCAGCACCAAGCCAGAAACTGTCAGTAACCGACAACCCTTCAACACTTCAACATTATACTACATATACAGTATAACAGTATAAATATGTTCATTTAACCTGAAAACCCAAAAGATAAAAGAATTCATCTTTGGCTACATTTATGAATGTATTTACTCCTAAATTCTGAATACTGTTACACTACCTGAGGTTTTACTGTGCAATTTTTTGCAATTCCCAGTTATTCTGAATGATTTTCATTAGCTCTCATTACTGTAATATTTTTGTATTTCATTAATGTGGGGGGAAATAATTATACAAAATATAGTCAAGAACTATTTAAGTGAAACAATGCACAAACAGCCTTCTTTTCTCCAAAATCAGATCTTTTAATGGAACTAAAGGTATATGTGGTCAGGATGGTTGGCAGGTTTCATGAGTTTGTATAATACAGTCACTATGAGACAGGACTGTCAGGAGAAGAGCTGAAGAACTGCAGCAGTGTGTGTGGAAACAGTCCGGCACTGCGGAATGCTCTCAGATCAGCCGGCTGCTTCATTCCGGCTGCAGAATTCAAGTCACAGATGTTTAGCCAATCACACTGTGATAGGACACATCCTCTGTCAAGCTTTAGCCAATAACATTTAACAAGCTGAGGCTCTGGTAATATTTTAGCCAATTAAGCATGACAGCCCACAGTGGTGGTCAAATTTTAAGCAATCCACTGGGACTGAGGAGTGGGTACAATAAAGAAAATTTGATTTTTATTTTAAACTGTGCTTTAGAAATAAAAAGGTTCAAAAAAAATATACAGAATATTTGCTGTTCAGAAGTTTAGATTAGCTACTAAATATTCTGTTTGTGATCTTCTTTTCTAAGCAGATTTTGGCACCTCTCATGTTTCACTGTTGTCACTGTTCTAATAATGCAAATCTACATCCCATAGTCATGTTTGATATATGACTATAATATATATGATATATGACACAGCTGATATATGCACACATACATAGAATATATATAGAAGCCACAGGACCATGAAATGTTTGTCCAATTATTGCATTTGGTCCAAATACATTAGATATTATAGTTTGTTTTAAAGTATCCACCTTGAATACACATGCATATTTTGTCTTATTCCAATGACAGATTTTCTGTTAGTTCATGCTGAGAATAAGATTTAAGATTAACCATCCTCATTTTGTCCTCTACTAACATTGTTCCTGTTCTTTACTGATAGTGTGAATCTTCTCTTACATTTTGTTGTGTATTTCTTCAGTTTTATTTGGATGTTATTATGCCTCTGCTAGAGCCATATCTCTTAAGTTCGGCTGATCAGATTCATTCAGAATCGCACGCGTTATTTTGAAGCAGCCCGGGCCACTGATCTTTATCCTGTATTATTGGGCTGAATACACCCGGGCAAATAATCATGATTATTTTTATTTGTTTATGGAAATAACAACCGATGAGGATCCATTCTGATCACGGGTGAGGTTGAACGTATTTTAACTTGGGAACTGAGGAAAATAAAGCACATTTTCTAGCATTCTCAACTAAACAGCTTTTCCAGTAAGAAGGCCATTTTCCAAGTGTGTTTTGTTTGTAAGCGTTTGTAAACATTTGTAAGCATTTCTATGTACTGTTGAACTGGTTGTGTTGCCAAAGTGTGTTAATGAAATAAAATGCAATACACTTTTTTGAATCTTGATCTCACATACAGCACTGACACATACACTTTCATTAGAGAGTTCATTTAAAGGTGCAATAAGCGATTCTGAGAAATGCTGTTGATATTTGAAATTGGTGCCCAAACTTAAATGCCCCACTTTCACTGCTCCACCCTAAAAATAACAGATGCTATGTAACACAGGCATCTTCTAACAGCTAATGCACATGCCCCCACTGCTGACTGGCTACAAGAGTGTTATTTTGTTGTGTGGATTAGTCCGATCCACTGTTTTATGTCCTCTTTACACAGCCAGGACTGTGCGCAAACATAATATTTTATTTTTCAAGACACAAACAGAGCAACCATCTAGCAAATATTGATGGAATGTTGATTTAAATTTTCTAAAGCTTTTTCAGAAATCTCTTTCTGCACCTTTAAGACATCACTCAATAGTTTCTGAAGACAGTATTTTGTTTTCAGTACACGTCCTCTCTCACATATGATGGTGTGCTAGTGATGGCTGAGGCATTTCGGAATCTACGCAGACAGAAGATTGACATCTCCCGCAGAGGCAATGCTGGAGACTGCCTGGCCAACCCAGCTGCTCCCTGGAATCAAGGCATTGACATGGAGCGCACTCTGAAACAGGTGAGAGTGGGCAGGACACCAGCACAGGAAAGAATGGGAGGGACTTTGTTACACAGGTGAGAGTGGGCCAAGCACTAACACAGGTGAGAATGGGCGGGCCTTAGTAAAATAGGTGGGGGTGGCACATGACAGCACATGACACCAGTGCTCTCATAATATCTCTGTTTGTGAAGGTGAGAATCCAGGGGCTCACCGGGAATATCCAGTTTGATCATTATGGACGCAGAATCAACTACACCATGGACGTCTTTGAGCTGAAGGGCAACGGTCCACGCAAGGTCAGACACACACACAAACCAGCACAAACTTTACTCTGTAACGCAAGTCCACACAACCAAGCCAAAACAATGACACACACAGTCATACAAGTGATCACCCAGTCTATCTTCTCTGTAATCTACAGATGGGTTACTGGAATGACCTGGATAAACTGGTTCTGGTCCAGAATGAGCTCTCCATGGGCAATGACTCTGCTATGGAGAACAGAACTGTTATCGTCACCACTATCATGGTAATGTCTTCACAGCCTCCCACATTCAGAGACTTACAGATGTAGCACAATCTAGACGGAACATACCATGAGCTGTCCATGATCAGTCAGATATTCACCAATAATACCCGCACTGACCTTGTTTTCTATCAGAGGGAGAGAGGGAAAATCAGGGGAAAGGGGAAAAAGCTCTACATATTTAAGGTCCTCTTAAAGTTCCTTAAATGTACCTTAAAAAATTACTATGGTAGTAATAGTTTCCACCAGTATACCATGATTAATGATGCTTGCCAAGACAAACCAAACAATTATTATTTTTAATACAGTTAACACATGGATCCATAACAATAACCCTGCAACCACATCAACGTTCTAAAAACACTATGCAACCACGTAGCAACAGCCTGGCAACCATCAACAACATCTGCTTTTCCAGAAAATGTAAAAATATAGTTACTGCATATATTAATATTACTGAAACTCAGGATGTCTTTCTTTAAAAAGCTGGATTTCTGACAGGAAGTGCTTGCTTAAAGCAGGTCACCCACGTTTTACTCTGGTAAACACAACTAGAAACTGGTTACTATGGTGAATGTTTGTAAGGGAAATGAGCGCTAGACAAATATACCTTAGAAGGCTCCTCCTGTCTCTCTCTCTCTCTCTCTCTCTCTCCTCTCTTTCTCTCTGACGTGCGCTTTTTAAGGCGATGGAGAATTTTACCTCTGCAGGATCATCATCATTTCCCTCACTGCTAAAGAATCCGCTGTTCAGACACTGAGCGGAGCCGAGGACGAGACGACCATGAGACATCAGAGAGTCTCACCCCTCTCCCCCATGATTCAGCTGTTTTCAGACTCCTGCATTAAAGATTCAGTGACTTTCCTCCCACGTACTCTGGTGCAGTGCCAGGGGTGTAACAAGCAGCTTCTTGGGTATTTTGTTTTGTTTCTGTGATGCTTGTTCTTGCTTTTATGAATCACACAATCAGCATTTAAAGACATCATGACATCAGCATGAACTCTCTTTACATTCACACAAATGTTTCAGCTTTATCTGTGCACATCAGTGCACATTATTCAAAAAACAACAAACACTTTTATAATCTTTAAAAATCAAAAAGTCTTCAAAGTCTTAAACAGCTTCTCTCAGACACAGTCAATATCACAAGAGCGGGACATGAGATTCACACTTTAAACAAAACCCTGAAAGGTTTTGCATATCTGCTGAATATTTCATTTCACCCAGAAATACATCACAGATGCTGTGTACAAAATCAGTATGTTACAGACAACATGGGAAAACTGAGTTACTGTGTAAGTAAATGTTCCTGCCTTTGTTAGTGAATAATTCATCAGAGCATGTTATTATAAAGAAAAAAATATACATTTCAAAAAAAGCAATAACATTCTAGCTCATAAACAGATATTTCTGGTCCCACATAACATTGTAAAAAATATCACAGACGTTTACTGTGTTTATGTTGTCTTTAAATGTTGTGGAGAGTGTGGTGTGAGAGATGAATTGTGCTCTGAGATCTCAGACGCTCTTTCTAGGTTGTGTGTGTTTCTGGTGACTGAAGGCTGGTCTTCATTAGTCTGTGGAGCAAATGATCTTTGTAAGCGCGTTAAATGTGTATGTTTGTGTATTAATCAGGGTTCAGAACCGAACTGAAAATGGTTTAAACTGCCAGTTCAGTTTCTGTGTGCACTGAATGTGTAAATTGGAATAACAAAAACAGAATTTCATCTCATTTAAATTCTAAAGGAATTTAGGGAAGCAGAATTAAAATGGAATGAAATTCAATTTCCAGTATGAGTTAAATTCATAACATGGGGATAACATGACGGTGTGTATATTTAACAAATGAACATAATGTTGCTGTGACTGTTCTTTGAATTCTGTCATTCAGTCCTGCAGGGCTGTCTCCAGTTCAGATTCATGGACTGATAAAGAGTTTCTGTCTTACATGCTGTTTGACTGAGAACACACTGTGAACCCCTGCATGAGCACATTAGCTGCGTTTGTGAGACCCTGTAGCATCTCACCAGACACACTGTACCGGGCAGCAGTTAGTGTAGGTTGTCACGGTGACAGGATACTGAAATAGTTTTTTCACACCCAAGCACAGCAAGTCACAAGCTTACATGAGAAACACTCTCTCTCTCTCTCTCTCTCTCTCTCTCTCCTGATGTGGATTTCATCTTTAGTCACACACACCAAGGCTGAAAGTGTGTGTGTGTTTGTACAGGTTGAAAGTTTGACCAAGATATTTACAGATGATTAAAAAAGCTCTTGAACACATGAACGAGACAAAGCTGCTTGATTCAGTTACACTGACATGTTTAACTTTAATTGGACCAAACGTTAAACTCAACACGACATCAGAACTTACTGTTTGCTTTCTTAATGCACATTCTTATCCTGAACGACACACCTGTGCATGTTATTTAAAAAAAAGCTTGTCTCCTCTAAAAACTTTGTGGCTGACATCACCTAGAACTTTTGTGCAGGGAATATATTTAACATCAGTTAACCTTAAAATTATTACAACAATAATACCCCATAATGGTAGATTTCACAAAGAATGTTACTATTTGGAGACGTTTAGCTCCTCACTTGGATGAACTTGACCTTCATCCATTATAGTCCAAAAGCTCTTTAGAAATGTGTGCTGGAGGAGTTTCACAATGCTCCTCACAATTCATTGCAAACTCCTTTCCTGCTCTGACTCTGTTATACCATGTAATGGCCACTTTTCAGAAGGTTGCTAATGTCTACGTTGCTTTTAAACAAAAACTATACAATTACACAATGTGTGCAGGGACAAACAAGGAGATTTCTATAAATCAGCTCATTCATGGCAATAAACCAGACCACTAACACACACACGTTTGTTTGACTATATCAGTGAGGTCATTTCATAGACTTCCATTGATTTTATATCAGGCTAATGATATTTCATCCCTGATATTACTGAAAACCCTCACACAAACATGTGACGAATCAGATTTAAAGAAAAAGATTTTTGAGTCATGATATTTCACTGTGTTAGTGAGAACATTTGACCTCCACAAATACAGATAAACCTGCACACACACACACTCACCCAGACTAACTCTACACTCTTCATCTTCTTCGTCTTTGCATGTTTTTGTTCCTTCATCTTCTCTGGATGTTCTCACAGCTGGAACAGAATCAGGCAGCTGCTCCTCTCAGCCTCTTCAGCAGTTCAGAGCTGATTTCACTGAAATTCTTCTGATGAGAAGTCAGTCCACTGCTCAGCAACTCCATCATTAAAACACATTCAGCCTTACTGTCAGTTTTTTTAAGTCCCCTTAAAATCCTGCCACCACTCACTCACACCACTCTTCAGTGCAATATACAGATTTACAAATGTACGATTACATAGAGGAACATAAAGGTACTACGGAAGTACAGAGAGAACGCCACACTAGCCACAAGCGGCACTAAATGAACAAGCAAATCCTAATTAAAAATGTTCTTATGTGTGAACTGTTCCTTTAACTTCCATGTGCAGCATCTGTGGTTCAGTATAACAACAGCAGGGAGCATCAGTCTCCTGTCAGCATGTGTGGAGTGTTTTAAACATGTATTTATGGTGCTGTCTGCTTGCCTTCTACACTTCCATTAGAAGTATCCTTACTGTAAACGTGATGTATGTTGTTCATACACACTGAGGGATAGGAAACCACTGTCTGTGGTCACAGATGCCGTCCAGACGTTAGACTGAAAATAACTCAAACTGTTCTTTAACCTGCAGCTCTGCCCTCATGTGCCTTCATGTCCAAAACAACATCAAAACACATCTGCTTCAGAAACAATCCTGTGTGCTGATGGTTCATTCAGTAAAAGCTGTTTCCATTGAAGTCTTCAAATTAATATATAAACAATGTCAACATATGTACTGTTTAATGAATATATGACTCTTACCCCTGATCTTCCCTTTATGTAAACTGCATTTGTTTTTCTTTTGGTCTGCTTTATGTCTACATTATTGCTGATCAATGTTTAGAGTGATTTGATTTCATTATCAACAGACTTTTCATGAATAAATGATGACAATTTTAATGTAAATCAATGTTTTGGATCCAGCAGTAATAATTCTCTCAGATAACAAACTGTTTTTCTCTGTATAATTCATAACCATAAACTTCATTACGCTGAGTGAAAAGCATTGAAATAAATGTTTCAATTTTTATTTTATGCTAATTTGTTAGTCATTTATTTTTCTTGAATGCATGCAGCTCTAATTAGTGTACTCATTTTTAAGAGCGTAATATGAGTGTCCTATGCATGTGCACTAATGAGTGCACTACATTTGAATCATGTTGTCATGCTGTCTCAGGAACACAACCATTCAGGCATGTGTCAGATATCAGAACAGAAACCTATGTGATCTGTTTCATCTTCTCATTCTGGATAATAATGAATCGAATACATTTAACAAACAACTGCTTTCAACAAACCACCAAGAACCTCACACTCTCAAAAGAAATGTGCTTCACAATACCTTAGAGGAACTATTTTTGGTTGAGTGGTTCTATAAAGAACCTTTAACATTAATAGAACACAGAACCATTTGTATTTGTATTTGTAAAGGTTCTTTAGACTATAAAAAGAAAGAAGGAAATCTGTGACTGAATGGTTCTTTGGAGAACCAAAAATGGTTATTTTGTGGCATCGCTGTGAAAATCCTTTTAAGAACCTTTATTTTTAAGAGTGTATAAAACCAGAATTGAGTCTTGAGAGGAATATGGTTCTTTAGTGAATGTGTTCCAAAGAGCCATTTGATATGCCTTTACTTTAAGATGTGATGTAACTCCAGTTCAGTCTGGAGGTCAGCTTGACCAGCACTGCCCACCCACTGTGTGTGTGTGTTTAGGAGGGACCGTATGTGATGTTGAAGAAGAACTGGGAGATGTTTGAGGGTAATGAGCAATACGAAGGCTACTGTGTGGACCTGGCGTCCGAGATCGCCAAGCACATCGGCATCAAGTACAAGATCTCCATCGTTCCGGACGGGAAGTATGGAGCACGAGATCCAGAGACGAAGATCTGGAACGGGATGGTTGGGGAGCTGGTGTATGGGGTGAGACGAGAATGTTTCCATGAAAAATTCTAAATACTGAAGTAACATTACTGTAAATTTAAAAAACATACTTTAAAAGTCTGAATCGTTTTGGTGTTCGTGGATAAACGTTGTTGTAACAATGCTTCCTCTCAACTAATCTGTGGATGAAGACATTTACTGCAATTGTTCAGGGAGTTTAATACTGGTACTGCAGTGTTGTAGGAAAACAAGAATAAATCTCACAATGCTCACATCTTACCTCACCCCAAAATAAGAAACGTTTTTAAATAAGAAATTATACTGTTCATTAAGAACCATTAGAATTTTGTACTTTGTGCCATTTTTGTAGTATAACCAAGTGTTTGTACTATAAACAAAATTCTAATTTTGAAAAATGTAATAGTGACATTCTTTTTTCCTTTCTTTTTAAATAGTTTTAAATAGTTTGGTTATTTATGTATGTTTGGGGTGAAGTATGACCTAAGGGACATTTCATGACAGTTTCTTGTGTTCTACTGTTTAAACACTTAAATTTGCTCTAAAAAGAGAAAACTTACGCCACACACAGAACAGCAGCATAGAGAAGCCAATTCTTTGGGGACAACCATTGACTTATTTCATTTCAATTGACTTAGTCAATTTGCATCTTATTTTCACTAATTACAGCAGATACAGGATAAAAAATAACAAGAAAATAAAGCAGAAAACATTGCGTTCCATAAACCAATAGCACAGTCTGCCTTGAATAGGTTTATCTTCAGCCTAAAGCAGGAATATCTGCTGTTTGACCAGAGTTTAAGGTTTATTTAGTTGTGTTTGTATAGCTGCCTCTTCTATCAATAGGGTTTATATTGGCAAAGCTAAAAGCATTTTCTTTTAAAAACACAGTTTTAAAACAGTATTAGGACATTCAGCGCACAAGCACATAAAATCAGTCCATCCAGCCCCTCACTGAGACTCCAGCAGAGACAGACAAACACTCTCACTGAGTAGTGTGTTAGTGAGTTAGTTAGTGTTAATGAGCACACAGAGTGTACAGACTCTCTGCCCCATTTAACATTCTCATCCACAAACCATCCACTGAACACACCTCTCATACACACTGAACACACCTCTCATACACACTGAACACTGAACACACCTCTCATACACACTGAACACTGAACACAACCACTGAACACTGAACACACCTCTCATACACACTGAACACTGAACACACCTCTCATACACACTGAACACTGAACACACCTCTCATACACACTGAACACTGAACACACCTCTCATACACACTGAACACTGAACACACCTCTCATACACACTGAACACTGAACACACCTCTCATACACACTGAACACTGAACACACCTCTCATACACACTGAACACTGAACACACCTCTCATACACACTGAACACTGAACACACCTCTCATACACACTGAACACTGAACACACCTCTCATACACACTGAACACTGAACACACCTCTCATACACACTGAACACTGAACACACCTCTCATACACACTGAACACTGAACACACCTCTCATACACACTGGACAGCACCTCTCATACACACGAACACAAACCTCTCAACACCGAACAGAAACACCTCTCATAACACTGAACTGAACACACCTCTCATACACACTGAACACACCTCTCATACACACTGAACACTGAACACACCTCTCATACACACTGAACACACCTCTCATACACACTGAACACACCTCTCATACACACTGAACACTGAACACACCTCTCATACACACTGAACACACCTCTCATACACACTGAACACTGAACACACCTCTCATACACACTGAACACCCTCTCATACACACTGAACACACCTCTCATACACACTGAACACACCTCTCATACACACTGAACACTGAACACACCTCTCATACACACTGAACACTGAACACACCTCTCATACACACTGAACACCTCTATAACCTGAACACACCTCTCATACACACTGAACACACCTCTCATACACACTGAACACTGAACACACCTCTCATACACACTGAACACACCTCTCATACACACTGAACACAACTCTCATACTGCTGAACGCACCTCTCATACACACTGAGCTCTCATACCCTGAACAGATCTCATACACACTGAACACACCTCTCATACACACTGAACACTGAACACACCTCTCATACACACTGAACACACCTCTCATACACACTGAACACACCTCTCATACACACTGAACACTGAACACACCTCTCATACACACTGAACGCACCTCTCATACACACTGAACACTGAACACACCTCTCATACACACTGAACACACCTCTCATACACACTGAACACACCTCTCATACACACTGAACACGAAAACCTCTCATACACACGAACACGAAACACCTCATACACACGAAACACTTTACACTGAACACTGAACACCTCTCATACACACTGAACACTGAACACACCTCTCATACACACTGAACACTGAACACACCTCTCATACACACTGAACACTGAACACACCTCTCATACACACTGAACGCACCTCTCATACACACTGAACACTGAACACACCTCTCATACACACTGAACACACCTCTCATACACACTGAACACACCTCTCATACACACTGAACACTGAACACACTCTCATACACACTGAACACACCTCTCATACACACTGAACACTGAACACACCTCTCATACACACTGAACACACCTCTCATACACACTGAACACACCTCTCATACACACTGAACACTGAACACACCTCTCATACACACTGAACACTGAACACACCTCTCATACACACTGAACACACCTCTCATACACACTGAACACACCTCTCATACACACTGAACACTGAACGCACCTCTCATACACACTGAACGCACCTCTCATACACACTGAACACTGAACACACCTCTCATAGACACTGAACACAACTCTCATACACACTGAACACTGAACACAACAACTGAACACACCTCTCATACACACTGAACACACCTCTCATACACACTGAACACTGAACACACCTCTCATACACACTGAACACACCTCTCATACACACTGAACACTGAACACACCTCTCATACACACTGAACACACCTCTCATACACACTGAACACACCTCTCATACACACTGAACACACCTCTCATACACACTGAACACTGAACACACCTCTCATACACACTGAACACTGAACACAACAACTGAACACACCTCTCATACACACTGAACACACCTCTCATACACACTGAACACAACTCTCATACACACTGAACACAACTCTCATACACACTGAACACAACTCTCATACACACTGAACACTGAACACACCTCTCATACACACTGAACACAACTCTCATACACACTGAACACAACCACTGAACACTAAACACAACTGAACACAACTCTCATACACACTGAACACACCTCTCATACACACTGAACACTGAACACAACTCTTATACACACTGAACACAACTCTCATACACACTGAACACAACCACTGAACACTAAACACAACTGCTGAACACAACTCTCATACACACTGAACACTAAACACAACTGCTGAACACAACTCTTATACACACTGAACACAACTCTCATACACACTGAACACAACCACTGAACACTAAACACAACTGCTGAACACAACCCTCATACACACTGAACACACCCGCTGAACACTAAACACACCTCTCATACACACTGAACACTGAACACAACTCTCATACACACTGAACACAACTCTCATACACACTGAACACTGAACACAACTCTCATACACACTGAACACAACTCTTATACACACTGAACACAACTCTCATACACACTGAACACAACCACTGAACACTAAACACAACTGCTGAACACACCTCTCATACACACTGAACACAACTGTCATACACACTGAACACTGAACACACCTCTCATACACACTGAACACACCTCTCATACACACTGAACACACCTCTCATACACACTGAACACTGAACACACCTCTCATACACACTGAACACTGAACACAACTCTCATACACACTGAACACAACTCTCATACACACTGAACACTGAACACACCTCTCATACACACTGAACACTGAACACACCTCTCATACACACTGAACACTGAACACACCTCTCATACACACTGAACACTGAACACAACTCTCATACACACTGAACACAACTCTCATACACACTGAACACAACCACTGAACACTAAACACAACTGCTGAACACAACCCTCATACACACTGAACACACCCGCTGAACACTAAACACACCTCTCATACACACTGAACACTGAACACAACTCTCATACACACTGAACACACTTCTCATACACACTGAACACAACCCTCATACACACTGAACACAACCGCTGAACACAACTCTCATACACACTGAACACAACTCTCATACACACTGAACACAACTCTCATACACACTGAACACAACTCTCATACACACTGAACACAACTGCTGAACACAACCCTCATACACAATGAACACTGAACAAACACGCTGAACACAACTCTCAGTTCACACAGTCACTATTACCTTCTCTACAATAAAAATACCAACACTGTAAAGGTATCCAACACTTACATAGCAATTATTTTTAATAATCAAAATCCAATGATAACAAAACACAATCATTTTGCACTCTTTCTGACCTTTAGACAGGCTTCTGTATTCCTGTCTGTGAGATACAGGGAAATACTGTTTGTCATGACATTAAAATAGTAATACAAGTCAGCAACACGATCTGTGTACTGTAATAGAAAATATCTTGCAGTGTACAGTCTCCACTCGTGTAGCTCGCAGCATACAGATCATTGTATTTTCATCATAAATCTTCCTTTATCGTCTCTCCTAGAAAGCGGAAATCGCTGTGGCCCCTTTAACCATTACTCTGGTCCGGGAGGAGGTGATTGATTTCTCCAAACCCTTTATGAGTTTGGGCATCTCCATCATGATCAAGAAACCACAGAAGTCCAAACCGGGCGTCTTCTCCTTCCTGGACCCCCTGGCCTACGAGATCTGGATGTGCATCGTGTTCGCCTACATCGGCGTGAGCGTGGTGCTCTTCCTGGTCAGCCGCTTCAGCCCGTACGAGTGGCACACCGAGGAGCCCGAGGAGGGCTCCGACGGTCCGCCCGGCGACCAGCCCCCCAACGAGTTCGGCATCTTCAACAGTCTCTGGTTCTCCCTGGGCGCGTTCATGCAACAGGGCTGTGACTTCACACCCAGGTAAGAAACGTGTGACATCTGGCCGATGGAGAGCATGTGTGTCTATACAGGGTGTTTGCTAAGGCTGAGAAATGATGAAATAAAGCAGCAAGCCCTTGTGTAATGTCCACTAGAACATTCTGAGAGCAAGTAGGCATGATTCATCCACAATAAGGTTTCCTAAAGCTAGCAGCCACCCACAGTCACTAACATCCCAACTTTCTCCATCAGTCATTTCTTCACACAACTTCCACACAGTCTATACATATTTCACTGTGTTTTCTGTACATCTGTGTCATTAGTCCAGTATTGTGGTATAGCTCTCTGACACACAAACAAAACCAGCTGTTATTGGTTGCTTTACATGTCAGTCATGCAGCTCTTTCTGTTCAAGTGGGCGGTTCTTATGCCAGTTTAACTGCAAAAAGCACCAGAACTGTCACAATAAGATGTAAATCTCAGCCAACAGCACAGTGATGTAACAGCAACACCCCTGACTGGGCAGAAGGTGACCTGTGAATAATGTGGTTTCCTCCACACACCAAACATTTTCAGAAACAGCTCTTCTGTGCTCTCTAGTAACCCAACAGTGTGTGTGTAATAGCTGTTTTCTCTACTGTGACATGTAAGATGGAAAATGGATCATTCCTGTGCTTCTGCATTAATCTCAGGCTAAAAATTCCATAAAAATTTCATTTATGTCCAATAAAAAAAGAGAAAAAAAACACACAGAACCTGAGCTCACCACTTCAAGAGAAACATTAAACATTCAGACGCGCAACTGCATGGCAGAAAATGGCACATTATTTTTAGATTATTTTTAAGAATATTGCATTTTATTACTGGTAACCAGAGAATGTGGCGCAATGAAAAATGAACAGCCTGTGTCCAGGGAAAAGACAGGACTACTGAACTGCACAAACTACAGAGCAGAGCCAAAACAATCAAGCAGACACGCTCGCTCTATAATCTGCTGCAGTCTGATTCTGTTCAGAGACCGACTTACCTCTTCTCTTCAAACACAGGAATACATTTTCCCCAGTTTTAAAATCATTTATAAACACTGGTTCACATTACGTAACATCTGTATGTACAGTAAATAAATTCTTTATGCATTATAATTACAGATCCACCAATGTGTGTTTTAATAGTCAAGGGTTGCAGATGATAAATATAATATCCAGCATTTTATATAATCTAATATTTTAATAAAGAAATCTTTTCATACATACACATTTAAATAGTATTAGATGCTTAAAAGAGCTGATTATATTCCCAACATAACACAACCTCTCCTCTATTATCTTCTAACTGTGTTTACAATTACGTATGAACAGATATAATATTATTATGTATGTAATGCATTCCACATGCAGGCTTCAAGTGTTACAGCCATCTATGGGTTGTTTCAGCTGCAGGTATGCGAACGAGTGTTAGGAGGGTTCTGCAGTGAAGCTGCAGAAGACAGCGCATGATTAATGCAGCATGCGCTGAGATCATTACTGCTCTTAATCCTAAGTTGCACACATTTATAATAGACTCCCCCACACAGACTTCCTGTTTCATGTTCATCTGATTGTGTCATGCTACGCCCGAGGGCTCATGTTTGCACGTTAGTATAACAGTTTTGCACAAGTACAATCTTGACTTTGAATATGGCCCTTATTCATAACACACATGTAGAAATTAATTACTTTTTTGTATAGCGCTTTTTACAATACATGTTTTCAAAGAGGTTTCACAAAGCACTCATACAGACAATGTTATTTGAACAAATGTTACCCAGCCACATAGTATTAATGTTCATTTGGATTACTACATGGTAAATAAATTATATATTCTATTATTATTATTATGTATATTGTATAAGCAGGTGTTTGCAAAGTGACATATTTTGCATGCATCAATTAAATCCCTGACTCTACCTCTGCAATGCATTCATCCATTCTGCTTGGTAAGTCTTTCTCCTACTTCATCCTCTGCTCGCTCTCTCTCGTTTACCTCCACTGTTATCAAATGCACATCTCGTCGTGTTTTCAGACCTCTCCATTACTCTCTGTCTGTCATTCTGTGTCTGTCTGTCTGTCTGTCTGTCTGTTTGATCTAAAGAACCAGGGTGAAAGGAACAACACTGTTGTGAGTCTGCTGTCTGAATTGAATGTGAGAAGAAAACAAAGATCAGAAACAGACAGCATGTCTTTCTGTGGTCTGGTTTATACCAGCTGCTTGCAAAAGTTTTTCTGTGGCTCAACATGAAGGTCATGGGTTCAGTTTCCAGTGAATGTGTGAACTGATGAAATGCTTGAATTTAATGCCAAATGTACAGATGATAACATTAACTGTTAATGTTAATCTAAATGTGTTAATCTAAATCTATAATCTAAATGTGAACACACAGCACTGTAATCCAGTTACTAAACAAATGACACTTTTGAGGCAGTTCTTTAAATTAATGAAACAGGGATTCGTAAACATTTTGGATCTGAATGCGACTTAAAGACACCCATTCACTGATATAGTTTTGCTGTAACAATTATTTTAGAAGTAAATAACATTAAATGAAACAGCATCATGTAGAAAACACTTGATCTGCAAATATTCAGATCTGACTGGTACTTCATCACCTCAGAGAGATACAGTACTCAACATCAAATACACTACAGATCACCTCATACGTTACATACAGCGATGCTTTATCATCTCATCTGCCAGAGAGAGAGGGCGGGTCTGTCCTTTACAATAATGATGTTGCTCTCCCATCAGTACAGGTGCATTCTCTGAACACATGACTCTTTAGACAGGGTCTGATCTCTCTCCTGTTTCTCTCTCTCTCTCTGATGTGAACACATGACTCTTTAGACAGGGTCTGATCTCTCTCCTGTTTCTCTCTCTCTCTCTGATGTGAACACATGACTCTTTAGACAGGGTCTGATCTCTCTCCTGTTTCTCTCTCTCTCTGATGTGAACACATGACTCTTTAGACAGGGTCTGATCTCTCTCCTGTTTCTCTCTCTCTCTGATGTGAACACATGACTCTTTAGACAGGGTCTGATCTCTCTCCTGTTTCTCTCTCTCTCTGATGTGAACACATGACTCTTTAGACAGGGTCTGATCTCTCTCCTGTTTCTCTCTCTCTCTCTGATGTGAACACATGACTCTTTAGACAGGGTCTGATCTCTCTCTCTCTGATGTGAACACATGACTCTTTAGACAGGGTCTGATCTCTCTCCTGTTTCTCTCTCTCTCTCTGATGTGAACACATGACTCTTTAGACAGGGTCTGATCTCTCTCCTGTTTCTCTCTCTCTCTCTGATGTGAACACATGACTCTTTAGACAGGGTCTGATCTCTCTCCTGTTTCTCTCTCTCTCTGATGTGAACACATGACTCTTTAGACAGGGTCTGATCTCTCTCCTGTTTCTCTCTCTCTCTCTCTGATGTGAACACATGACTCTTTAGACAGGGTCTGATCTCTCTCCTGTTTCTCTCTCTCTCTCTGATGTGAACACATGACTCTTTAGACAGGGTCTGATCTCTCTCCTGTTTCTCTCTCTCTCTCTGATGTGAACACATGACTCTTTAGACAGGGTCTGATCTCTCTCCTGTTTCTCTTTCTCTCTGATGTGAACACATGACTCTTTAGACAGGGTCTGATCTCTCTCCTTTTCTTTCTCTGATGTGAACACATGACTCTTTAGACAGGGTCTGATCTCTCTCCTGTTTCTCTCTCTCTCTCTCTCTCGATGTGAACACATGACTCTTTAGACAGGGTCTGATCTCTCTCTCTCTGATGTGAACACATGACTCTTTAGACAGGGTCTGATCTCTCTCCTGTTTCTCTCTCTCTCTTGATGTGAACACATGACTCTTTAGACAGGGTCTGATCTCTCTCCTGTTTCTCTCTCTCTCTCTCTCTGATGTGAACACATGACTCTTTAGACAGGGTCTGATCTCTCTCTCTCTGATGTGAACACATGACTCTTTAGACAGGGTCTGATCTCTCTCCTGTTTCTCTCTCTCTCTGATGTGAACACATGACTCTTTAGACAGGGTCTGATCTCTCTCCTGTTTCTCTCTCTCTCTCTGATGTGAACACATGACTCTTTAGACAGGGTCTGATCTCTCTCCTGTTTCTCTCTCTCTCTGATGTGAACACATGACTCTTTAGACAGGGTCTGATCTCTCTCCTGTTTCTCTCTCTCTCTCTGATGTGAACACATGACTCTTTAGACAGGGTCTGATCTCTCTCCTGTTTCTCTCTCTCTCTCTGATGTGAACACATGACTCTTTAGACAGGGTCTGATCTCTCTCCTGTTTCTCTCTCTCTCTGATGTGAACACATGACTCTTTAGACAGGGTCTGATCTCTCTCCTGTTTCTCTCTCTCTCTGATGTGAACACATGACTCTTTAGACAGGGTCTGATCTCTCTCCTGTTTCTCTCTCTCTGATGTGAACACATGACTCTTTAGACAGGGTCTGATCTCTCTCCTGTTTCTCTCTCTCTCTCTGATGTGAACACATGACTCTTTAGACAGGGTCTGATCTCTCTCCTGTTTCTCTCTCTCTCTGATGTGAACACATGACTCTTTAGACAGGGTCTGATCTCTCTCCTGTTTCTCTCTCTCTGATGTGAACACATGACTCTTTAGACAGGGTCTGATCTCTCTCCTGTTTCTCTCTCTCTGATGTGAACACATGACTCTTTAGACAGGGTCTGATCTCTCTCCTGTTTCTCTCTCTCTCTGATGTGAACACATGACTCTTTAGACAGGGTCTGATCTCTCTCCTGTTTCTCTCTCTCTCTGATGTGAACACATGACTCTTTAGACAGGGTCTGATCTCTCTCCTGTTTCTCTCTCTCTCTGATGTGAACACATGACTCTTTAGACAGGGTCTGATCTCTCTCCTGTTTCTCTCTCTCTCTCTGATGTGAACACATGACTCTTTAGACAGGGTCTGATCTCTCTCCTGTTTCTCTCTCTCTCTGATGTGAACACATGACTCTTTAGACAGGGTCTGATCTCTCTCTCTCTGATGTGAACACATGACTCTTTAGACAGGGTCTGATCTCTCTCCTGTTTCTCTCTCTCTCTGATGTGAACACATGACTCTTTAGACAGGGTCTGATCTCTCTCTCTCTGATGTGAACACATGACTCTTTAGACAGGGTCTGATCTCTCTCCTGTACACTTTTCTCCTTGCTGACCATGAACAGATTGAAAGAAAGCCTTAAAACTCAATCTAGAACAGACAGTCGACTAAAACACTATAGCAACAACCTAGAAACAACCTAGAAACGCCCCGGCAACCATACAGCGATACTCAAACACCATAGTAATGGCAAAGTGACAGCCCTGCAACCACCCTGAAGTACAGCGTTAATTCAGGTAAAAGAGTTGGCAGAACATAGTGACATTATTAATAAAAAGCCTGACTCTAACGTTTGACTTTACGGATCTGAATACAGTACTTCGATCGCTGATTACTTTAAATGAAGTTCTGAACGTGTCTAATATATTTACTGATCGCTGCACCTTTATAGACATGTGATGACGTCACTTACCGCTACACACCTGAAGAGAAACGGCTCACGTGATCCGTGTGCCTCGAGTCTGCGGAAGGGTCGGTACACCGAACAAACACGGGATAGAGTAACGCTGCTCATTATTGATAGCTAATATTGGGGTCGATTCCGGGATGTCGTGATAAGTTTGAATGAATGAATTAACGTTCAAGCTCGCCGCTCGCTCCGCTGTAGCGCGTCACCCGTGAGGTCATCAGATGAAGGTCTATCAAGTACCGCGAGAACGAGTCGTGAGCAGGACGAGCGCTCTGCTATCGCGATACTTCGATGTCGCACATCTCGCTCTGCGCAGCACCCGCTCCAGTCGATTTGTTCTTATTTTAATCGATAATAACAGTCTTATACACGAGGTCATTTTATCACGTTTCCTGTAACAATATGTATTGTGAACAGATAATACAGCTGTACACATAAAATGATGCTTTAAAAATGCAAAGCGTAAGAAATATTAAAAGCATAATCTATTATAGACTTCAGTCTAATCTATTATAGTGTTTAATTTGAATAGGTTTCATGCAGATTTCAACAACCCAAGCAGATTCTGAAATGAGAATGTCATTGTCTGTTGTAATTCAGATACATTTTCTCTCTTCGTGTTGTATGATATATTTGATTGTCTGGCCTTGTATTAGTGTGCTGTAGAGTGGGTCTGACTTAAATGGACCAGAACCAACATGGCAGGTATTTATGTTTTTACAGGTTTTAGGACGGATTGACTATCACAGAAGCGCGCTCAATGAATTTGTGTTTTCCTCAGAGTTTGTGCATTCAATCTCTCTACTTGCTCTGAATGTATGATTGTGAATCAACAGAATATAAACAGCAGATTTCATGCTGAATAATGTGAACACTGTCTTCAGTACAAATATCGAATCAGACAGAGCAATGTCATCTACACCGAGATTTCAGACTGAATCCCTCTCTACTGAGTCAATGTTTCAGACCAGAAAGAAGAACCTGATTTTGGTCTGTTTCAGTATGGAGATGTTTCACCTGATTTGCTGTGGCGTTTTGTGGGATGTATTTAAATCCACGCTGTCTGTCTCTCTGTCTGTCTGTCTCTCTCTTCTGTCTGTCTTACTGTCAGGTCTCTGTCAGGGAGAATAGTTGGAGGAGTTTGGTGGTTCTTCACTCTGATCATCATCTCCTCCTACACGGCAAACCTGGCCGCCTTTCTCACTGTGGAGAGGATGGTGTCACCCATCGAGAGTGCAGAAGACCTCGCCAAACAGACAGAAATCGCATACGGGACTCTTGATTCAGGTTCCACCAAAGAGTTCTTTAGGGTGAGAAGTCAATAATAATAATAATTATTACGATGCTGGAACTTTACAAACTGTATCACACCCAACAGAAACTTAATTCATTTGAGGATGTATTTAGGTGATGCTAGAGATGTGTCTAAAAACCCTGGTTTTCTAAAACTAATCATATTGCGATTTAAACTTTTACTTTGATATAAAATTACTTATACAGTGATATAAGATTTGGGCCAAACCCAGCCCTAATTTATTGTGTTTTATTTCTCTCACTACATATAATACTGGGTATTAGATCCAGACTCCACTGACTTAAACCTGCACTCACATCTACATAAGAAACTGACTGCAGCCTGGAGAGAAGGGCACAAAAACAATTTGCTCAGAGAGCAACAGAGATAGACAGAAAGAAGGATGGTGGTGGTGGTAGAAAAAGACAGATAGGTGGGGAGAGATGGATGAGAGACTGGTAGTATGAGAGAAAAGCTGAATGAATTGTCTGTTTATTAATTAACTGAACTGCATGTGTCTCACTCACAGTTCTTCTTGTAGTCATACACAGATGTCTGATTCTGCAGCCCTATACAGAAAAAACATTCATTCTCTGTTTTACTCTCTCCACCAGATTTTCTCATTCTATTTGTCAACCTATCTGACAACCTTTCTTATCCCTGTCTCCAGCCTGTCATTCTCACATCCTCTCTGCAGCCTGCCTCACTTGTTGTGCCAACCTGCCTCATGCTTTTTCTACTATCCTGTTTCTCCCACTGTCTCATTTTCTGTCTTCACGCTTTGTAACCTCATATCACCATCTCTGTAAACTCATTTTACTCTTTCATCTCACTCTCTCTGTAAGCTCATCTTACTCTTTCATCTCACTCTCTCTGTAAGCTCATCTTACTCTTTCATCTCACTCTCTCTGTAAGCTCATCTTACTCTTTCATCTCACTCTCTCTGTAAGCTCATCTTACTCTTTCATCTCACTCTCTCTGTAACCTCATCTTACTCTTTCATCTCACTCTCTCTGTAACCTCATTTTACTCTTTCATCTCACTCTCTCTGTAAGCTCATCTTACTCTTTCATCTCACTCTCTCTGTAAGCTCATCTTACTCTTTCATCTCACTCTCTGTGTAACATCATCTTACTCTTTCATCTCACTCTCTGTGTAACATCATCTTACTCTTTCATCTCACTCTCTGTGTAAGCTCATCTTACTCTTTCATCTCACTCTCTCTGTAAGCTCATCTTACTCTTTCATCTCACTCTCTTAAGCTCATCTTACTCTTTCATCTCACTCTTTGTAAGCTCATCTTACTCTTTCATCTCACTCTCTGTGTAACATCATCTTACTCTTTCATCTCACTCTCTGTGTAACATCATCTTACTCTTTCATCTCACTCTCTGTGTAACCTCATCTCACTCTCTGTGTAACCTCATCTCACTCTCTGTGTAACCTCATCTCACTCTCTGTGTAACCTCATCTCACTCGCTCTGTAACCTCATCTCACTCGCTCTGTAACCTCATCTCACTCGCTCTGTAACCTCATCTCACTCGCTCTGTAATCTCATCTTACTCTCTCTGTAACCACATCTCACTTGCTCTGTAACCTCATCTGACTCTCTCAGATCTCACTGTCTCTATCACATTGTCTTACTGCCTCTGCACTGAGACACTGGTTTATTTACTCCTCAGTAACTTCAGGAGTAAATAAACATCAGTCCTCCTGTTGTGTTTGGACTGAAGTGTGAGGTTTGTTTGTCATTTGCTGTTGGATGTTTGTGTCTGAGTTCAGGTTTGTTGTTTGTTTGTTGGTAGGTCTGATGTTTTATTTTAGAATGTTACTGCATACCAGACCTGAGCCTCAGACCGGACGTGACAAACATTATAATAAGGGCAGCTGTCCGTCACACTTCATTGCTTCCTTTTTACACACACACAGCACACCTCACAGCACACCTCACAGCCCACCTCACAGCCCACCTCACAGCCCACCTCACAGCCCACCACACAGCCCACCACACAGCCCACCTCACAGCCCACCTCACAGCCCACCACACAGCCCACCACACAGCCCACCACACAGCCCACCACACAGCCCACCACACAGCACAGCCCACCGCACACCTCACAGCACAGCCCACCACACAGCACACCACACAGCCCACCACACAGCACACCTCACAGCACACCACACAGCACACCTCACAGCCCACCACACAGCACACCACAGCACACCACAGCACACCACAGCACACCACGCCCACCACACAGCACAGCCCACCGCACACCTCACAGCACAGCACACCACCGCCCACCACACAGCCCACCACAAGCACACCACAAGCACACCACAAGCACACCTCACAGCACACCACACAGCACACCACAGCACAGCCCACCGCACACCTCACAGCACAGCCCACCACAAGCACACCACAAGCAACCACACAGCCCACACAAGCACAAAGACACCCAAGCACACACAGCACACCACAAGCACCACAGCACACCACACAGCCCACCACACAGCCCACCACACAGCACACCACACAGCACACCACACAGCACACCACACAGCACACCACACAGCACACCACAAGCCCACCACACGCACACCACACCTCACAGCCCACACACAGCACACCACACAGCACACCACACAGCACACCACACAGCACAGCCCACCACACAGCCCACCACACAGCACACCACACAGCACACCACACAGCACACCTCACAGCACACCTCACAGCACACCTCACAGCACACCACACAGCCCACCACACAGCCCACCACACAGCCCACCACACAGCCCACCACACAGCACACCTCACAGCACACCACACAGCCCACCACACAGCCCACCACACAGCCCACCACACAGCACACCACACCACACAGCACACCACACAGCACACCACACAGCCCACCACACAGCCCACCACACAGCACAGCACACCACACAGCACACCACACAGCACACCACACAGCACAGCCCACCACACAGCCCACCACACAGCACACCACACAGCCCACACACAGCACACCAGACCAAGCAAGACCCTCAAGACACCAAGACAAAGCCCACCACACACCACCACAAGCCCACCAAAGCCACCTCACAGCACACCACAAGCCCACCACAAGCCACCACAAGCCCACACACAGCACACACAAGCACATACAGCACACCACACCACACAGCCCACCACACAGCCCACCACACAGCACACCACACCACACAGCACACCTCACAGCACACCACACAGCACACCTCACAGCACTACACACAGCACACCTCACAGCACTACACACAGCACACCTCACAGCACTACACACAGCACACCTCACAGCACTACACACAGCACACCTCACAGCACTACACACAGCACACGTCACAGCTGACAGCAGACAGTTCTTTGTTCATTTCTCATAACATGTGTTTTACTGCCCCTGCACTAGAGGTCAAAGATCGCGGTGTACGAAAAAATGTGGAGTTACATGAAGTCAGCCGAGCCCACAGTCTTCACCAAGACGACAGCTGAGGGCGTGGCCCGGGTGCGCAAGTCGAAGGGGAAGTACGCCTTCCTGCTGGAGTCCACCATGAACGAATACACGGAACAACGCAAACCCTGCGACACCATGAAGGTCGGAGGGAATCTGGACTCCAAGGGATACGGGGTGGCCACGCCCAAAGGATCGCAGCTAAGGTGGGTGGAGTATTATAACAACCAACCAATCACAAAGCTGTTATAGTATTCCACCTACCCTGCTGTGCTTCTCTCTCTTTCTCAGTTTCTGTTCTTTCTCACTGTCTCTTGCTCACTGCTCAGTTGTCACACTCAGTAGTCTCTGTGGAATGGTGATAATGAAGGGATCAGGAACTTCAGATCTGTGTGATTCTCATGGCTGTCAATCAGAAGATCCATATTATATAATATCCATACAAGTAAATTAAAAATGTGTACAGATAGCACATGCATTTTTAGAGACAGAGGCTCCTGTATCCCACAAGATATCACCAATGAAACGGAGAGTGTTGTGTGTATGTGTGGGTGTGTTTGTTTTTCCTCCACAGAAGCAGCACACAGGTAATCAGTGCTTGATCTTCTCAATATTTCTTCCAGTTTTTGTCAATATATTTCACTTTTTGCGTAAACTAGCATGTTTGAAACATATTTTGGAAATGAATGGATTCATTATTAACAACAAATCTTTCTTCTTAATGACAACATGAAATCAATATTGACCCTGTTTATTGACCGTAATCTCTGTATTAAGTTTTCTTATTGTATGTGATTAATCTTTCATCAGTGAATATAATTCTGAAGGTTTAATTTTGCTTTTCGTAATCTTTCACGTAATAACTTTCTTCACTAAAATCATATCATATCTGCTGATATCTGCAAAGTTTCCGTTGTATTATTGGTTAATGTTATTTTTTTGTAAAATTTGGCTTTGGTAAAAAAAAATGTGAACTAATAACAGAACCGTCCACAGTCCTCATTAATTAAACTGGGTTTGAGTCTGCTCAACATTATTTCCTAATTAATATTTTCTCACTTAGTACAGCACAGTACAGAATTTAAATGTGCTGTGCATGTTGTTTCATTTTGTCTTTAAGTTGAAGTTAATCATACAAAATGCTCTGTTATGAAGTTGTGAATGCTGTGAAAACAGTGTTAGCTCAGTGAGTATTCTGTTCTGAGGTCAGTTTTTGACCTGTGTGGAGATCCAGCACTCAATATACTGACCTGTGGATGAATTAAGACAGAGTTAGTATATGTGTGTGTTGTGGCATTTCAGATGTTGGTGGTCCCTTTATGTTGTTCAGTATCAGTTCAGAACACACATCCTACCGCAACCCAAACCCTGTTTACCATCACAGACACAAACCGCAAAAATGTACAGACTCTCCCCCAGTCTGATCTTTCAGCCCAGACCCCATCGAAGAGCATGAGATGATGGAGAGATCTCAAAGGAAAAGACAGCACACTGTGAGTCTCCACACAGGGATGAAAACAGCTCAGTGACTTTCTTCTTGTGAAAACTTAAAGAGCACCTGGATATTTCATTCATAAAGAAAAATGACACACTGTGTGACATATTCCATACTGAAAAATAATATGAGTAGAGGGGGAGTATGCTATTTAAAACAGCCAAAATCAGAAACGGGTACAAACTCTCCCTAAAATGTGTTAAAACTCAAAATCCTAAAATATGAGTCGTTTGAGTTTCATGTTATCATCAGATTATTTCATTTCATCTAATAGGGGTCTCTCTCTCATCCCTGTCTCTCTCACATTTATTCTGTATAATGTCAGTAAGACGGCAAAATCACCAGGGTGAGATGGATCATTCTTGGAAAAGAATGATCCATCTTTCATTCTTGGATTCTTTTAATTATGTGCTGCTAAAATCATTAAATAATTAACATTTAGACATTTAGAAACCAATTTTCCTATTCAGACTGTTATAATCTGGCCTGTTATTGAGTTTACACACATCATAATATTAATACGTCACTGTTTGATTTTAAAGACATTCTACTGTTGTGCATGGCATTGTATTGGGTCCTCACTTGATATTCAATGTCCTGAAGCAAAATCAGTGATCCACTGTGAACCACTGAGTTAGACTGCAGAGAGAGAGAGAGAGCCTTTATCATCAGAGCAGTTTTGTCCACAAACACACACACAATAACACACACAGACTCTTGAGCCACAATGAAAGTAAATGCTGCAGTCTTCTGTGAGAGATCAGCTATACTGACTGAGAGAGAGAAATGGCATATCTCTCTCTGTCTTTCTGACTCTGGTGAATGAGACATGAGCTGCCTTCCTTAGACAATATTTTAAGGCATCATACACATGCTACAAATGTGCTACAAACGGGTGACTTTAGAAATCATGTCTGTAACTGAGAGAAAGAATAAGTGATATATTAAATATAATGTTCTGTGGCTGCTTAACAGCCTTTTCATAAAGAAAGAGTGACTGACCTGCATTTACTCAAAGACACAAAGATACTTAACTGACACTAATTAATCTTAACTGTCTCCATGTCTTTTAATTTTGAGTTGATCTGAAGAGTGCTTAAAGATGGTTCAGTCTAAAAGCAGCCAAAAGACCCAAACTGGTGTAAATTATACAATACAGTGAGTTATGTTCTCTCCCTGCAGTGATGCACATAATGAACTGATCATGTTTAAAAATGTTTCCTCCTCATCCTCCATTAACTAATGATGAATATTAGAAACAGAGAAGGTGTGTGAGAGAGAGATCCCACCACCATCTTCATGATCAGAAGTTGCCCTGCCACCATTATCTCTTATTTTCTCTTTTCTGTTCTGTTTGTTTGTTTTGTTTGGTGTTCGTCTTATCCGGGCTGCTGTGCGGCCTGCTCTCATGTGATGTTTATGGTTTGTTGAAGAAACGCTGTAAACCTGGCCGTGTTAAAGCTGAATGAACAGGGGCTGTTGGACAAATTGAAAAATAAATGGTGGTACGACAAGGGCGAATGTGGCAGCGGGGGCGGGGACTCAAAGGTTAGCCACCAATGACATGCAGCGGAGCGGTAAAAAACAACAGTGTGACGCAACAGAAACATCTGCCCTGATTCAGCCGAAAACCAGAGCAACAGCCAATCAGAAGCCACACATGTTAAAGCAGAAATATTTGCTGAAAGGTTTGTGTACTACAGGAAATAAAGAGTGTCAGGAGAGGGAGGTTTACCAAGTCTATGAGCATCTGAAATCAAATATCGTCATTAAGATTCAGACATCAAAAAGCTGAACTTAACAAGAGCTAAACACAGTTTTAGGATTTGATTTAAGTGTAATGAACTGCTGTGGTTTTACTTTATTTAAACTTAAACAAAATTTCAGTGGACTGACATTTTTACAGTGTTAGAGGAGCATGATTTCAATTTGCTTACATTTTCTGAAAAATAGTGCAGAATCTGAAACAATTATTTTGCGTTTTGAAATGATTTCCAGGCTGAAATGATTTTGAATGTGGGCGTTTGGGCTGCACAGACATTTCCTTCTGTAGGATCAGATGGTCGCAGCTCTGGGTTGTTTGCCAATAGTTCTGCATTAACAGTCATTGTTTGTGTTTTAATAATGAAATCAGGGCAGAATGTGTCTGTCGTCTGAAGTGACAGAGCGAGATCCCATCCGTTCGCCTGTGGCTCAACATCACACATGCGCACACTCGATGGGACCTCGGCTTCATCACTTTCTGTGTTACTGTGTGCCAAGTTGTATTGTCTAATAACATAAAATAACATGGCCTATGATGTTATTTATGTTATTCTCTCTGAGAAGAACGCCGGTAAACCTGGCAGTGTTGAAACTGAGTGAAGCAGGAGTGCTAGACAAACTCAAAAATAAATGGTGGTACGATAAAGGGGAGTGTGGACCCAAGGACTCGGGAAGTAAGGTCAGTCTCCGGACAGAAAACTGTAACTATCAAACAGAAATGCGCAGCTCTGAAAGACACAGCTGCTGTTAAAAGCTGAATGTGATGTTTTCAGACAGACAGACAGTGTGTCATGATATTTAACTGTCATAGTTTCAGCTTTTAGATGACCTCATCCTGAGTTTTAGTTGAGCTTTTGTGACATTATAGTACAGGGACAGCATGCTGCGCTACCAGTCAGTTACAGTACAGCTTAAACAGAACGCAGCATTACAATAGTGACAAACTTTTCTGGAGGACGATATTGGTGAGTTATAGCCAGAAGTGAGCGAGTAAAATGTTGCCATTTTCCTGTTTTTAGTGTAATATTCACTTAGTACTAGACTAGTTAGTAGAAATCTTTTATACAGCCATTTTAATGCTTTGTTGGAGAGAACCAGAATATTTGAAAATGCATACATATAAAGTCCCTTTCCAGTTTATGCCATATAATGGCCATAACATTTGAATACATAACTGATTCATATTTTATCTTACATTTAACTAAATATCGTTCATACTATATAAAATACAGTCAGTTTTATAATCATATCATGTTTAAGATCAGCAGAAAACAACATTAATAACCTGAAATAAATAAAGAGCCTGAAATAAAGGAGGACATTCCCCTTTACATGATTTACATGAAAGAGAGAGAGAGAACAAATGAACCCTAACTTCTGCTGATTATGAAGTTACAGTCTGAATTAAAGACAGAAGTATTTATTGCATTAACAGTGTTATTGTGTGGGTTCATTCACAAGTGAAAAAATGTTTGCAGGAATTCAGAGCCGGGAACAATTACAGGGATGCAATTTCTCACACAGAATTTAAGGCACTGATTTTAACTTCTGGAAATCGTATTAAAAAAGGGGAATTTTGAATTGAGCTTAGTCTAAAAGTCTGAACTGCATTGATGGGTTTCATCCTGCCATAGAAGCTGTAGAACATTGTAATGATGTCACATGAATGGCACCAGTAATTACAGCTGACTGGAGTTACAATAGACAGTTTAACCACATTATTAAACGTATAAATCATTCTGCTGTGAATCTATGTGTGGATGTGTTCTCACCACCTCCTGCACCTCTAATACTGTGTTTTCTCCCCGCCCTCACTTCCAGGACAAGAGCTCGCAGGCCCTTAGCCTCAGCAACGTGGCTGGAGTTTTCTACATCCTGGTGGGTGGCCTTGGTCTGGCCATGCTGGTGGCCCTGGTGGAGTTTTGCTATAAGTCCCGCGCAGAGGCCAAGAAACTGAAGGTGGAATCGGCCAAACTGAATTTTAGCCCCGTCCCCAGCCCAACGCACAGTGTGCAGAACTTAGCGACTTATAGAGAGGGATACAACGTGTACGGCTCTGACGCAGTAAAGATATAGCGGTAGGACAGACAGACAGTCTGCTTGCGGTCTCACAGGAGTTTGGCCTGAACGTCGTCTGTCATAGCTACAGCAGATGTCAGCTTCCCATCCCTTCAGTTCACAGACTTGATTTACTTACGTTTTTTTGGTTTTGTTCACTTGGAAAGATCTTTTTCATTTTTGTCACCTTTTGTTTGTTTTGTTTCTGGAGTTGCCTTGAGTAGAACGTTTTTGGGATTTGCATATTTATTTTGGTCTTCCTGGCTGCAGTCACTGTTTGTACCTTTGGCTTTCTGTTTCAGACACCTGCATTAAATCAAAGCTGATAGCACAAGACACAGTACACACGGACAAACCTGCCATATTCCAAACTAAGACCAAACCAGATGTTTTAGTACAGTATACACCATATAAACACTTTTTACTGGAACGCTGCTTATATACATTATAGATTCTCTGGAAGCTCTCTGCTATAGATCAGTGGTTTTCAGCTGGAGGGTCACAACCCAGAAATAAAAACTTAGAAAACTAAATGCTAAATGCAGCTAATAAAATGGTACCTAAGTATGCTAACCATCTAATTGTGTATAGCTAGATTAGCAAAATAAAAAGGCTTATTCACTTTCTAAAGGGAGAAAGCACTTCCCTTACCTTTTGACCTCAACGGCTGCGCTCCCATCAAACTTGGTCACATGATATTATGCTTAATACTACTAACACCAACTAGATTAGTTTTTGTTTCATGTTACGCTGCGAAATCAACTGCTGTTGTTTTGCATTTACAAACTTTTATGTCATGTTAATAATGTTGTTGGGATATGAAGTAATATCAATATATCTGAATGATCGGTTTTAAGGACCTATAAAAAACGCTGGAGCAGTTGAAAACCACGACTACAGCAGCTGCACTATGAGCAGGAAATGATTTGGTACGAGTAGAGCATTATAGATCAAATCACTGTTGCTTTAATGATGTTCAGCTGCGTTTGCACAGCAAACCAATCTATAATGCTGTACTAATACTTAATTTCTTAAACTAAAACTGATCTTAACAGATTATAAAAACTCCACAGTATGAACATATAAAGTGTTGAGTGCTAATTTTAATTCAATAATTTATAATCAGAACCTTGTTAATACACTTACCGAACAAATGGAGGACAGCATGCTTGTGTTAGAAATGCAGATGTCTAGCCATGTTGTACATCTGATATGTGATCTGTATTCGTCTGTTGCAGCCTGCAGTATGTTGAGCTTTTATTTGTTCCGTCGATATGAATGTGTGCCGTTGTTCCTTTGTGATGTCACTGTCATTTGCATATCATTAACCCAGAGAGTTCAATATATTCTGACTCCGCCTCTCATCCCACCCTCCTCTCTAGCTCACCTTCCCGGAAGCCATGAGAAACAAGGCCCGTTTGTCAATCACGGGCAGCCTGGGGGAAAATGGGCGTGTCCTGACGCCAGACTGTCCTAAGGCCGTGCACTCTGGCCCCTCCTTCCGACATGGCCCCACCCTTGCTGTGGTATCCTCCAACCTCCCATAGAAACCAAAAACTCACCTTGTGCCTTAAACCATCCTGCAGCACTACTGAAGTTCTGCTTCATGCTGCCGCAGGAGAAACAAGCCGTCACCACATTACTGCTACTGAGGACCTGGATTTACAAGTCACTGAAGCTACAAAAGCAAGATTCACACTTAAAGTCACTCTAAAAAAACATCAGAAATTGTAAACAAGTTTGGCACAATGGGACAACATAAGCATGGTACAGACGCTTTATTGGGTGTTTCCTGAAGCAGGCAAGTTGTGATATTGTGGGTGGAGCATCAATAAGGATCTATGATGCCTTTCCCTAACACCTAACTTTTGAGGACAAACATCATCACATATGAATTGCCAGAAAGAATCCTGTAGAAGACCAGTAAGCTGTAAACAGAAAGACCATGTGCATTAGTGTTCCACACAACTGTCTAAAACTGCTTTCCCTGTTTAACCATCTTTCCCTGGTGATGCCAACATCAGCCAGTCTGCATTAGACGTATTAACTCACTTGAGTCACACACACACACTGTCTCCAGAGCTTTAGAGGAAAACATGTATTTATGACATGATCCACAATCACTAGCTGTAAGTGCTGAACTGTATGTAGACATTCTCTCAGGAGTCACAGCTGGGGGGGTAATATTTATCAAATCACTGAGATTTGTTCAGCAACCTCTTGCTTTTTGGACTGATGTAAATAGGCCAGTAGTAAAGCTTGTTTTATACGGCATCTTAGGGAATAATTCATTGCAATAATGATTATAAAAAAATCTTGACTTGTAATTAAGATATCTTTTATAAACACACACAGCATTACGTATAAAGACATTAATCTATATAACAGAGCAATGTCCTGCTAAAGTAAAACAGTGTGACACCATGTCATCTCTTCTGTTACTGATTTAATGCAATGTACACATGTATTTGTCTTTATTGAGCGTTCACACATGAAAAAACACACACATCACTCATGAGGTCTGACTAACTCTGGATTCTCACCTTTGGTGTTTTCATTTTGCATTTCGTTTCCTTTTATTTTCTTTGTATACACCAGCTCAAATAAAATTGAAACATTTATACTATAAAAACATTTTTTGTTTTAATAATTCCAGGTGGGTTGGAGGACAAAGTGAATGAAATATGAGCCAGATTGTGTGTGAAATAGAGAGTGTAACCACAGTAACATTTTTATTAAAGGTCTCTCTCACTCTCGCTCTCTCTCTGAGACACATGTGAGCCTTCCTTTCATTTCAGGAAAATCCAGTATGCTCTAGAGACTTCCCATTCCTTCCCACATCATAGAAGGTGAGACTCTGTCCTTATTTGTTCCTGTCTCATGGACTTTGTTTAAAGTAATGGCAGATATTCTGTGAGATCAGATCTACCAGAGAGTAAATGCTACCATCTCTAAACAACACAAATGAATACAGATAAGTTAAAGTCTATCAAACCTTGTACTGTTGTCCTGTTTGTGTACAGCGCGGGGCCTCTGGCAGCTGCGTCTAATTTAAACATGAGCACTTTGATATGTCTCGCCCAAACTTCCTGTAGCAAAAGGGAATACAGCAGCACAGCTTGAGAAAGATCTGTTCTCCAAATTCTTTAAGGGGATTTAAATGGACTTTATTTTTTTGCGTTTGTCACAACAGGAACATAAAGCATATGCACACATACATACACATCAGTTGTACTGCCCATATAGTACAAGAAACCTTTGCGCACAGAACCTTCCTCTACACAAATGCACGGAAACTCTACAGCCGTTTGTGTATTATCTTAATGACCTTCACCTGAGCATGAGGTGATCAGCTGGAGACGAGATCCACCTGAGAATATGGTTCTCCAAACACACAAAAGTGCCACCAAACAGCTACAACAAATTATACAGATAAAGATAAAATAATAAATACAGGTAAATTCCTGTATTCACACACATCATCTGACATACCTTATATAAGCACAAACACTCATCCACAGCACTGAAAAGCTGAACACACACACACACACACCATGAAACACCAGCTACATTCACTTCACATTTTTACATATTTCTGCTGTTCACATTCATGTGTACGAGTATCTGAGCCAAACCTGATCCACACACCTACAATTTATTATTACCACCATTTCATTTTGCACATAAACACATTTATCAGAGTGCAGACCAGAAACTTAATTATCAAAAATGTAATATTTCAAAATAAAACAGCAATATTTCTAAAATCCTGTTTCTTTACACTTACATTTGTAAGTCACTCATGGGAACATTTAGGAAACAACTGTACGTTCAGGTTTAGTTTGACTCCACACACGTGACGTGTTTGTGTCACTTTCAATCTGTTGTGTGAACAGTTGCCGTCCCCTTGATAGCCCTTATACACCCCAACTACTGATTTACTCTCTTCTTTACACACAGTATCAACACAGTACACATTAAGTCCTGTAATAAGTTCATCAGGAGCATTTGTACTTTTCTCATTTGTTTTCGTTTTAATAAATTAAAACATACATCCAGACACTTCTGTATACTGTCTACATCTGCAACAGTCTGCAACCCAACACAGCACCAAATTATCAAACAACAAAGTCCTGAAACTTAAATACTGAATTGTATTATTGATTTAATATATTTTTATTTATTCATATCTACCCCTTAAGTCACAATTAACCAGCTGAAAATGGCTGAACAAGACATCAATTCATATTACACAACCCAATCTTCATATAATCGTTCAGTCTTTGTTCAGCATGAACAGAAGGCTGCTGTGGGTCGACCAACCGCTGTGTTCCTGAATCTCAAGAGAAATGCTCATGTCATGAGTTCCAGAGAACACACAAACTGAAAAGTTGCTTTGGACTAAAGCATCCACCAAATGTGTGTAAACATACACAGTGTTTCAGGAGTGCAGGACCATCTGTTGACCATCTTTATGAAGCTGCAGTCTCTCTTTCTCCACCTGCAGGCGCTCTTTCTCGATCTGCAGTCTGCCAGACTCAAACCTGAAGAACTGCAGTCTCTCCTTCTCCAGCAGGAGGCGCTCTTTCTCCAACTTCAGCTTCTCTGCCTCCAAATCCACTGCTGTCGGCCAGGCCAACTTCCTTTCCTTCTCTGCATCAAATGAAGATGACGAGGGGGCGGAGGAGGAGGAGGAGGCAGCGGTAGGTGTGGCTGTGGAGGTGGAGGGGGCGGGGCTTTGCAGGAGGGGCGTGTTTTGCTGCAGAAGCAGTCGTAAGCGTTCTCTCTCTACTTGCAGATGTTCCTTCTCCAACTGCAGCCTCTCTCTCTCCAACTCCCCTTGTCTCAATCTCTCTTTCTCCACCAGGAGGCGCTCCTTCTCCACTTGCAGCCGTTCAGACTCCACCTGTAAGCGGTGCTTTTCAAGGTCCAACCTCTGCCTCTCCAAAGCCACTAGCAGACTCGTGTTGTCCCCAGCAGCCAGGCCCACTGTGCCCATCCCTGTCACATTGCTAACTCCGAGCCCAAGGTCTCGGCTGGCTGCTGGTCCTGAAGAAGGCTTTGTGGAGCTCAAGACGCCAAATTCATTGATGTGATTAAAGACCTCAGGGACTCGCCCCTCTCTGTCCATGTCAGGAAGGATGGATGGAAAACAGTCTTCATCATCCTCCTCACCCTCACCACCTTCCTCAACCTCCGCCTCAAACTGAGGAGAGAGAAAACTTGAATTAAACACACAGATAGAGCTGCCAAGCACACGTGACATATTCATCGTAAGATTGAATTGTATCTTTTTTCCAGGCACTGCTTTTCAGGGAAAGCACTTTAAAGGCTATGAGTTGATATTCAGTTTTCTACAACTTTAAAACATTTAACCAGAGGGTGGCACTGCACATTTATATGCCAGAGGTTCTCAAACTTTCTGACTTCAGCCCCCCACTGTCCACCACAATAGCTGAAGGCCCTAATTTCTACCCAATAAAGTATTTTAGAGCTTGGCATAACTAGAAAGATGTTTTTTATAACCAAACATTAAAAGAGACTTTAATTGTAGTTGTTTTAGCTTAATTTACATCTTTTTAAGACAAGTTTGTTGAGGGTATTCTGAGCTAAATTTGGGAGCATTCTGATAAAAGCTGTGGGTTCAGCTAAATGCAAAACAATAAGAAAACTAACAGATGTGAGTTGACAATGGATAAAGCATTTGTGTGTGTTTCTGTGTCTAGCTTAACACTCAACACTTACCCTGTAGCTGCAGGCCTCATCGTCCTCCATTTTAACCCCAGACGTGTGTGTGCTTGGTTCTGTGAGATCTGTCAGGTCCTGCCAATCACACACCGAGTCCTTGGAAAACCCACTGAGGTCCAGCGAATGATCCCCGCCACCCAAAGACGCGTCATTATCTGGGGATGAAGGTTCAAATTCTGACTTCAGCCCCGATGCCAGCTCGGCCTGCAGCTGTTTTCGTTTCATGAGCGCACGCCAGTCCAGGTATCGTCTCTTGACCTCGGCAGCAGTGCGCAGTTCTCCCTCCCCCAGCGCGTTGACACTGTCCGCAACCTCCTCCCATGCACGGCGCTTCAACTCGTTGATGGCCATATTCTGTTGCCGTGAAAAAAGAATCTCACGCCGCTTGTGGATCTCATGGATCAGAGTTTGAGTTTCCTTCACGCTGTAGTTGCTCTTCCTCTTTCTCTTTAGGTGCTTCATCTGCAGGAAGTCCATACTGAAGCTTATTGGCTGCAGCAGAGAAGCAGTGCTGACTGGCTGCTGTAAAACTGGTTTTAAAAGTCTGCGGTGTGTGTAGGTTTCAGTGTATGGCAGTGTGAGTTGAGTTTTAAGATCATTTAGTGTAGACAGTCTTCAGAGGTCAAATGGTCTCCTGACTCCTGAAGAAGGAGCAGGTTCAGACCTTCTGCTCATCTGAGGCATCAAAACAAACACACAGTTATTTACACACAACAGCTACATGTTCAGACATGAAATAGTGAGAGCACTCTTACATTTTAAATCAAAAGTGTTTTAAAATCATTTAAAATAACTTAAAATAATGTTCATGGTAACCAAAGTTTGTACTGTAATATACCACAGTTACTGTACCACACAATTTCTACAATAACCATATAACCATATAATCTTGGACTTAACAATCAAAAACAATAAAAACTATCAAACTAGAGACAAGAAATGACAGAGAGATTCTAACACCCAAATTATTATTTTACATTAACAATCAAAATCAAGTACCATAAAGTTGTATTTCTCTGGCACAGCACAGCAATATCATGATTGTTGTACTGTACTGTACTGTACTGTACTGTGGATTCAGTGCCATAATGTTAGCATCATCCCAGCAGAACTCGAACCCTCAGCAGTAACTGCGCTGGTGAGGTTCTCGTGGTGTATTATTCGTGGTGTATTATTCGTGGTGTATTATTATTCGTGGTGTATTATTATTCGTGGTGTATTATTCGTGGTGTATTATTTGTGGTTTATTATTATTCGTGGTGTATTATTCGTGGTGTATTATTCGTGGTGTATTATTCGTGGTGTATTATTATTCGTGGTGTATTATTATTCGTGGTGTATTATTCGTGGTGTATTATTATTCGTGGTGTATTATTCGTGGTGTATTATTCGTGGTGTAGTATTATTTGTGGTGTAGTATTATTCGTGGTGTAGTATTATTCGTGGTGTATTATTATTCGTGGTGTATTATTATTCGTGGTGTGTTATTCGTGGTGTATTATTCGTGGTGTAGTATTATTCGTGGTGTGTTATTCGTGGTGTATTATTCGTGGTGTAGTATTATTCGTGGTGTATTATTCGTGGTGTATTATTCGTGGTGTATTATTCGTGGTGTATTATTCGTGGTGTATTATTATTCGTGGTGTAGTATTGTATTATTATTCGTGGTGTATTATTATTTGTGGTGTGTTATTCGTGGTGTATTATTATTATTATTCGTGGTGTATTATTATTCGTGGTGTATTATTCGTGGTGTATTATTATTCGTGGTGTATTATTCGTGGTGTATTATTATTCGTGGTGTATTATTCGTGGTGTATTATTCGTGGTGTATTATTATTCGTGGTGTAGTATTATTCGTGGTGTATTATTCGTGGTGTATTATTCTTGGTGTGTTATTCGTGGTGTGTTATTCGTGGTGTGTTATTATTCGTGGTGTATTATTATTCGTGGTGTAGTATTATTCGTGGTGTATTATTATTTGTGGTGTGTTATTCGTGGTTTATTATTATTCGTGGTGTATTATTCGTGGTGTATTATTCGTGGTGTATTATTATTCGTGGTGTATTATTCGTGGTGTATTATTATGGTGTATTATTATTCGTGGTGTATTATTATTCGTGGTGTAGTATTATTCGTGGTGTATTATTCGTGGTGTATTATTCGTGGTGTATTATTATTTGTGGTGTATTATTATTCGTGGTGTGTTATTCGTGGTGTGTTATTCGTGGTGTATTATTCGTGGTGTATTATTATTCGTGGTGTATTATTCGTGGTGTATTATTCGTGGTGTATTGTATTATTCGTGGTGTATTATTCGTGGTGTATTATTATTCGTGTGTATTATTCGTGGTGTATTATTATTCGTGGTGTATTATTCGTGGTGTATTATTATTCGTGGTGTATTATTCGTGGTGTATTATTATTCGTGGTGTATTATTATTCGTGGTGTATTATTCGTGGTGTATTATTCGTGGTGTATTATTCGTGGTGTATTATTCGTGGTGTGTTATTATTCGTGTGGTGTATTGTGTGTATTATTCGTGGTGTATTATTATTATTATTGGTGTGTTATTCGTGGTGTGTTATTCGTGGTGTATTATTATTCGTGGTGTATTATTCGTGGTGTATTATTATTCGTGGTGTAGTATTATTCGTGGTGTGTTATTCGTGGTGTAGTATTATTCGTGGTGTATTATTATTCGTGGTGTATTATTATTCGTGGTGTATTATTCGTGGTGTATTATTCGTGGTGTATTATTCGTGGTGTATTATTCGTGGTGTAGTATTATTCGTGGTGTAGTATTATTCGTGGTGTATTATTATTCGTGGTGTGTTATTCGTGGTGTATTATTATTCGTGGTGTATTATTCGTGGTGTATTATTCGTGGTGTAGTATTATTCGTGGTGTGTTATTCGTGGTGTATTATTCGTGGTGTATTATTCGTGGTGTGTTATTCGTGGTGTATTATTCGTGGTGTATTATTATGTGGTGTATTATTATTGTGGTGTATTATTCGTGGTATTATTCGTGGTGTATTATTATTCGTGTATTATTGTGTATTATTCGTGGTGTGTTATTATTCGTGTGTGTGTTATTCGTGGTGTATTATTATTCGTGGTGTATTATTATTCGTGGTGTATTATTCGTGGTGTATTATTATTATATGTGATGGTGTATTATTAAGTGTATTATTGGTGTATTATTCGTGGTGTATTATTCGTGGTGTATTATTCGTGGTGTATTATTCGTGGTGTATTATTATTCGTGGTGTATTATTATTCGTGGTGTATTATTCGTGGTGTATTATTCGTGGTGTATTATTCGTGGTGTGTTATTCGTGGTGTATTATTCGTGGTGTGTTATTCGTGGTGTATTATTATTCGTGGTGTATTATTAGTGGTGTATTATTATCGTGGTGTATTATTCGTGGTGTATTATTATTCGTGGTGTATTATTCGTGGTGTATTATTATTCGTGGTGTATTATTATTCGTGGTGTATATTATTCGTGGTGTATTATTATTGTGGTGTATTATTATTATTATTAGTGGTGTATTATTCGTGGTGTATTATTGGTTTATTCGTGGTGTATTATTCGTGGTGTATTATTCGTGGTGTATTATTCGTGGTGTATTGTATTATTATCGTGGTGTATTATTATTCGTGGTGTATTATTCGTGGTGTAGTATTATTATTGTGGTGTATTATTCGTGGTGTATTATTATTATTCGTGGTGTGTTATTAGTGTGTGATTGTGGTGTGTTATTCGTGGTGTATTATTATTCGTGGTGTATTATTATTCGTGGTGTATTATTCGTGGTGTATTATTATTCGTGGTGTATTATTATTCGTGGTGTATTATTATTCGTGGTGTATTATTCGTGGTGTATTATTATTCGTGGTGTATTATTATTCGTGGTGTATTATTATTCGTGGTGTGTTATTCGTGGTGTATTATTATTCGTGGTGTATTATTATTCGTGGTGTATTATTATTCGTGGTGTATTATTCGTGGTGTATTATTCGTGGTGTATTATTCGTGGTGTGTATTATTCGTGGTGTGTTATTCGTGGTGTGTTATTCGTGGTGTATTATTATTCGTGGTGTATTATTATTCGTGGTGTATTATTATTCGTGGTGTATTATTATTCGTGGTGTATTATTATTCGTGGTGTATTATTCGTGGTGTGTTATTCGTGGTGTATTATTCGTGGTGTATTATTATTCGTGGTGTATTATTATTCGTGGTGTATTGTTATTCGTGGTGTGTTATTCGTGGTGTATTATTCGTGGTGTATTATTATTCGTGGTGTATTATTCGTGGTGTGTTATTCGTGGTGTAGTATTATTCGTGGTGTAGTATTATTCGTGGTGTATTATTATTCGTGGTGTATTATTCGTGGTGTATTATTCGTGGTGTATTATTCGTGGTGTATTATTAAGTGGTGTATTATTATTATTATTCGTGGTGTATTATTATTCGTGGTGTGTTATTCGTGGTGTATTATTATTCGTGGTGTATTATTATTCGTGGTGTATTATTCGTGGTGTATTATTATTCGTGGTGTATTATTCGTGGTGTATTATTATTCGTGGTGTATTATTATTCGTGGTGTATTATTATTCGTGGTGTATTATTCGTGGTGTATTATTCGTGGTGTATTATTATTCGTGGTGTATTATTCGTGGTGTGTTATTCGTGGTGTAGTATTATTCGTGGTGTAGTATTATTCGTGGTGTATTATTCGTGGTGTATTATTATTCGTGGTGTGTTATTCGTGGTGTAGTATTATTCGTGGTGTAGTATTATTCGTGGTGTGTTATTCGTGGTGTATTATTATTCGTGGTGTATTATTATTCGTGGTGTATTATTCGTGGTGTATTATTCGTGGTGTGTTATTATTCGTGGTGTATTATTCGTGGTGTATTATTATTCGTGGTGTATTATTCGTGGTGTATTATTCGTGGTGTATTATTCGTGGTGTATTATTCGTGGTGTATTATTGTAGTATTATTATTGTTATTAGGTGTATTATTATTGGTTTTATTATTCGTGGTGTGTAGATTATTATTGTGGTGTATTATTCGTGGTGTATTATTATTCGTGGTGTATTATTCGTGGTGTATTATTCGTGGTGTATTATTCGTGGTGTGTATTATTCGTGGTGTATTATTATTCGTGGTGTATTATTGGTGTATTATTCGTGGTGTTATTATTATTATTCGTGGTGTGGTGATTATTCGTGGTGTATTATTATTCGTGGTGTGTTATTCGTGGTGTATTATTCGTGGTGTATTATTATTCGTGGTGTATTATTCGTGGTGTATTATTCGTGGTGTATTATTCGTGGTGTATTATTATTCGTGGTGTATTATTCGTGGTGTATTATTCGTGGTGTATTATTATTCGTGGTGTGTTATTCGTGGTGTATTATTATCGTGGTGTATTATTCGTGGTGTATTATGGTCTGTATTTAGGTTTTTTATTCTGTAATCGTCGTCAGATGGTCTTCTGCAGACACATGTATACGGATCATGAACACAATTAAAACAAGTCTGATTTCTGATGTGCAGTATCGACCGTGTGAAGGGCAGATTCAGAGCGCTGTAGATGACATTTAAGTCAGCATGCACAGTAACATAATGAAGTGTGTGACATGATCACAGATCATTTATATATTTTGTCATTTATATTTCATTTATATTTCATTCAAACACTCACCGTCATCATCATCATTCACGCGCTCCGTGCCGAACACAGCCGAGCACTTCCGACAAACAGCGACTCTCGTTCCCGATTGGCCAATGAGCGTCGCCACCCTCGCGATCGGCCAATCAGCTGAGCCGCTCCTGCGGGCACAGATATGACGTATCATTCATAATGAGGTTGTAATATTATAATGAATATAATACATGACACACAATACAGCACATATAAAATATAACATAATGCAGAACCGGGTCGTGTACCGACACTAGCGGCCCACTGCGTCCAGCTGGAGGAGAAAGAGATGAATCAGATAAATCCGACAGAAAATCCGACAGACAGATGCACGGTTTCAGCTTTTATTAGTCCCATTAGTGAATTACATAATACAGCATAAATACTGTGAGTTTTATCATTTAAATGAAAGAAATACAAAAAATGTTAAAGAGAATTTAGAATAAGATGTGCATATAAATAAAAGATAGTGTATAATTATTTAATATAAATAGATATTAAAACACAGAGGCAGTTACATAGATAAATACTGCAGATATGTTGCATTACATATAACAAAACAAACAGGCAAGCGGCGTTTGTAAGAAATGACTTCAGGACTCTGAGACTTTCAGTAAATTCAGTTTGTTTTTGCTGTTTTGTGTGGTTGTGTGTATTACGCTGGACGGAAAGATGGACATAATAAGCAGACTAGGTTTATATTGACCCACACTTGATAGGGACCATCTGTGACGTCCACAGGGTGCAGTTTGTTATGATTGAGAAGGTTGCTCACTTCAGTCCGGAGGAGCTGTTGTTTCTGGACAAACACTCAATATTGCTTTTGTTTCACCGGGTCATGCCTGTTATGAAGCGTTTTAGTTTTAACTTTGAGGGAATGAAAGTGTCACTTGATCTTAAAACTGATAGCAGTGCAGTTCCATCCGTGGCCAGCAGGGGCTGCTGTACGCCCGAGCTTCGTGTTGAACAAGCGGCCTGAGAGTTCATCAGTGAGGTTTTATATCGTGTCGTTTCTGACTTTGCTATTTTACTGGAATCCTGTTAAAACACAAGAGCAGAAGAGTTAGTGTTATGTGATGGTAAATTATTCGTTGTTTTGCTATTTGAGCCAAAAATAGCAAAGGCCAGAAAAAAATAAAGGGCTTATATGTGAAAAATGTGAAAAAGTGAAACTGGCGTGCTGGCCAAGTGTGGTGACCCATACATGAATTCATCCAGTACGTGAACGCGCAGTGAAGAAGCGCGTGAACGCGCAGTGAAGAAGCGCGTGAACACACCCTGCGTAGTGAGCAGCACTGCAGCCCTCAGTGAGCAACAGAGGAAAGATGTCTGAAGAGCCCCTCAGCTGTCACTTACCAGCACTGAAATCAAACCAGCAACCATCTGGTTACCACAACTGCCCAACACCTCAGCTTTACATGTTCCTGTAAAACATGTTTCATTTGTTTTACATCTTCATGTTTATATTCACCTGCTCAGTATTTAAGCAACTGGACCACCTTAACATAACAGGTTATTTAGAGAAGCCAGTCACGTCATGAGAGAGGACGGACAATGGCCAGGAAAGACTAAATTATGACTGTATTAGGTGCAACACATCTTGACTAACAGTGTAAGTGAACTTTGGGGTAATAAATGTTACTGAAGTGTTGAGTGCAACACTTTTAAGTGTGTGTGTGTGTGTGTGTGTGTAACAGGCAGGAGTTTATCCGTATTATGAAATGTCAGTTCACAGATCTGGAGTGGACTAATATCCAGATGGACAGATTAGACTGGGACCAAATGGATATGTTCTACAGGCACTAGGTAACTATGGAAACTGCTGCTTCCTGTAGCATCACCATCATCATTCCATCACCATCATCACCTTTGTCTGAAAGGAGGCCAGGCGACGAGACACACACGTCTCAGCGGGAGAGAAATTGTGCCAGATGAAACTGTTCCAATTCTGATCACTGTTTCCATAGCAATGTGATCTCATCATTTCAGCGTGACTCAGTTATGCCAGTCTGTGGTCATTTGAGGACTCATAAACACACACAAACACTCATATACTGCTGTCAGTATATGTACTGTAGGGGAAAATACAGTCCAGGCACCATCAAAGCACAGCACTCCATATGGAATAGCATACTACTCATATAGTTTCCTGTAAGCAGAAAGTACACAGTATGTACACAGTGTAGGCAGATATCCATAAACATTTACTAGACTGTACAATATACAGTGGAGTACACTGTTTGGAATACTGTATCCCACAATGCAGTGCATCTAACTTGACCTTCTGTTTCCAGTGTGACTGGATGGTGCTGGGTGGTTGCTAGGGCATCATTAAATGGTTATTTACTGGCGCAGATGAAAGGAGCCCCCCCAGATCTAAATAATATTCTGGTCTCCTGATATGACCCTCCTGTAATGTAAGACTATTGAATTTTCATATTGTTCATAAAAGTCTTTATGAACAATATGAATACAGCTGAACACAGAAATCTGTGATCCAGTGGACGTGAGCTTGAAAATTCTCTCAGACACGCTCCATGTCTGTGTGTGCATGTGCTGTTGTTTCTCATGGTCTCTGTGTAGCTCCTGCAGTGCGGCTGATCTCTCGGTGTCTGTCAGAGCGTGTGAACGTCCCACAGATCACAGATGCATCGCTTTCAAGAGTTCACTGAATTCCTCTGCTTTTCATTTTTATATAAATGTAAACATAGATTGAGGAAATGTCCCATGATTCCTGCTGCATGCTGTGTGGCCAGACCAAACTAATTACAGGTTAAACTGGCCCAAGAATCACCCACTTGGACAGGAAGTTCCCCCTGACTGGCATTTATATTAACCAATCACAGTTCTTTCTCAGTTCTCAGAAAACGCACAGTAATACAGAGGAAAACATGCAGAGATTGTAGGTTCAGTACCTGTGTGTTTTTGCTCATGAAAGTTGGGTAAACAGTCCCCATCTCTCTCGCTTTCTCTTTATTCCCTCTTCTTGTCTGTCTGGATTTAAGTGGTAATCTGGACCCTGTAATCACAGAAGAGACAATCACAGAATCAGCCAATCAGGAATGAGAAGTGACTCACACTACATCTATGATGATAAAACAATCACTTCACAAACTTCATTGTCCTAAGCCATTATTTTCAACAACTTTTATAATTTAAAAAATTGTTAGTCACTTTCTGTGAATTTCACACAGGCGTTCACACCTGTAGTAATCACAGTGTATAAAATTAATAATAAATTCCACTTGATTTAATATGCTATATAAGGCAAAAACATTCTGTATGTAGTAACTGATTATTTTAGGGTCATTTTGTATCTAACATTTATTCTGACAAAAGCTCTATGAAGTCATTTCATTTATCTAAAATTAAACAATATTTACTGCAGCTGGTCACATTATGATTCATCTGTGTGATTAAATGTTATGAGGCTGTTACTGGAGTGTTTCAGGAGAGCTTACTGGATAAAGATCTTCATGGTGCTGGGAAAATGAGAGACCTGCATGTCTAAAGTGAGTTTAACACACAGTCATCCACAAATATACAGCAACATTAGACTATGTCATACTTCTGTCTTTTCACACTTCCTTCATTCACACTATTGAGTGTCAGTGTGATCTAACGTCTAAAGCCACGCCCCTGTTAGAGGAAGACTCCGCCTACTGGGAGAGCTTCCAGAGCAAAATGGAAGTGAACGACAGTGACCTCGGCGGGGCATCAGAGAGCCAGTCAGACTAACCAGAGGAATTCTGTTTTAATAATAATAATTCAAGCTCTGAAAACATTTGAAGTGAACTCATGAAAATCAACTTAGAAATGGAAAATTGTATAATTACAAACAAATTGATGTTTGTCTTAATAAATGTCTAATAATCTTTGTGATGTCAGTGAGTTGTGTAAACAGGTCTGTCAGTCTCTCAGAAGGATGTCCGCTCAAGCAGTAAATGAACAGGATGCAAATGAAAGGCTAAAGTACAGTCATCACTCAGTGAGGGAAAGATACTTTACATACAGTTCTCAAGTCAAATCAAATGTTTTAAAATCTTTTTTGATTGATTTTAACCATCAGATAGTATGGAATATTTTATGGTGAGAAATAGTAAATTGCACAAAACATGTAAATTGCATGAAAACTTTCCAAAGGCAAAATCAGAGAACAGAAAAAAAATATTGTAACATTGTAACAAAATATTGTAATATTGTAATTATTGTTTTTTTCCACTTTCTAGTTATAAACTTACCAGAAGAGCGATGTAGAATCTTCTAAATTCCTTCTTGAACGATTGAAATTGTCTTTAAAACACTTTCCTCACTTCTTAAACTCCAAACACACGACTCCACTGTGATGACACTAATAGTTTTCACCTGATGAAGCTGAAGACTGTCAGAGATTCCCCATCACATTTTAACGGTATGACACATCTGCCTAGTCTACACACAACTTGTTCTGTGCAGGCCCACAGGAGCGCTGGGCTGTTCCAGACTGTCTGCTGCTGAAGGCAGAGAGACACCAGGACAGGTGAGCAGTCCATCACACCCAGTGACTTCCATTGTATGAACACAAAACCACTGAGAGTTCTCAAAATATCTTCTTTTGTGTTCCAAAGAAGAAACAGTCACAAAAGTGTAGCAGCAACAATATAATAAAAAAACCAATGCGAAAAAATGGTTAACAATACTATAGTAAGCTGTGCTTCCACCAAAACTTTTCTAAAGTCTGCAATTCTTTTGATGAAATCACAGGAGCACCGATGTGGTTTATTAAATCATATTTTCATGTTGTTTTGTAAAATAAAATATACTATACACTATACAATACTGTAAAGTACAACAATGCCGTGTGTGACTGAATATGAACATGCATGAGTGTTTTCCATTAGCCAAACATTTCTGGCTAAATCACATACTCATAAAACAGGAGAGCAGCTTTAAAGAGGAAAAACTCCTCTGAGACAATTTACTGTTAAAGATTTATCACAGTCTGTGATCTACAAATCAAGTCTGCCTAAGAGATTCATTCAAGTGTGTGTTCTGCTGTCTGTGTTCTGTCTGTCTGACAGGAAGTATTTCTGAGGTCAGAGGTCTAAAAACAGTATCACGGTCTCATGAGAAGGATAGTGTACTGCATGTCTGAGCTCTTCAGATTGTGACGACAGTTTGTTATTCACTCTCCCCACTGTGAGCATCTTTAGAATGAATGTTTCTGTTAACAGTCTTAATAATTAATCTCCAGTATAATAGTCTTAGATTTTTGTAATTCACCAATGTGAAGCTTTCATATACAAGAAAACATACATTCAGAAACAAATCAGATCAACTTTATAATGTGTCACACTGAGGTGCATGGCCACAGAGTTTCTTACTGTGGCACTTTGCTACGACTTCAAACACATTTGCTGTCAAAGGAACTGATGAGCTGATGAGTTCCATCAGATTCCTGAATTATTGTGTTAGTCCCAGCAGCTGAGCTGTCTCTGCTTCTGTGCTCTACAGGAGCCACACAAAGCCTTGTGAAACTGTGCCATGTTTGCAGCACAGATGGTTTAGAATAGAGGGAGAATACAGTCTCAAAGGCCTCTGCGTACTGCTGCGTACTTCCACTTTCTTTTTACTTTTATTGAAAACGTCTTTAGGCAATTATGTGAATGTATGAACTCTTTAGTTATGTAGTCTTGTATATTTGCAGCAAACAGCGCTCTTTATTTAGTCACTTCATGACATAAGTCAGTCTCTCCATCTCTCAGTTAAACTGATCATCACAAAAACAGAAGACAGATTATATTCCTCACAATATTTCATGGGTTTCACAGATGGTTATATGACACCAGTTTAAGCATATTACTGTATATTGAATGTGACTGCGATTATTAGCACTAACCCTAATCTCAGATTAGAAAGGTATTCAGTCATGCATGCTTCTAAAGTTAAAGAAACCTCATGTCGTGTTAGAACATAGATTTTGGTCTTTCATGATGACTTTATTTTAAATCATCTGTAAACTGTGACATCACTGTGTTTCCTCACCTGACATCACACAGCTGCTAATCAGATGCTGATGGCAGGAAATGACGTGTGTGTAGGATCAGTAATCTCAGGCAATTCATGATAATCCTAATGGAAGGCTAGCGTGATGATGATGTCATCCTGTCCGTGACTCATGTATCCGTGTGACTGAAATAACCCGCATCAGCTCTCTCTGTGCTGGAGCTGCTTATTTTAAGTGTTTATCCAGTTCATCACGTCCCTGCCAGGTGAGAGAGAGCGACAGAGAAAAAAAGAGAAAGACAGGCTGACAATGAGAAAAATAAATGGTATATGTACATAAATAATAAAACATTAATAACAACAAGATAAAAAACACCAAAAGGTGGTAGATTTGCATTTCCTTAAGAAAATACCACTCACTGCAAAACAGCAGAAGAAAAGCTATAGATTAAAAGATCAGAAAGCCAAAGAAATGACAGACAGGGAAAGAGACAAAGTCCCTTGTGACATCATTGGGCACCCGAAGGCCATTATGACAGCATAAAATGATCTACAAAAAAAGGTTTCGGGGGAAGTCTCTGCTATAAAACTGAGATGAATGTTTGGCGGAACAAATGTGTGGAAGTAGTTAATGACATCATAAACGTGTTTATGTGTGCAGTTATGTCTTTATACTTCGCTACATTAGAAGGCTAATTATGCACATCAGCAGAGCTACTTCAGTATTTTTTCTTCCTGGTAATACGGTTGTGTTTTCTCAGGAATAATACAGTTGCAGAAGGATTTTGTCTTCATAAAATAGACCCAAAGAGCAATGCAGATAATTCTTAATCACACAGGGCTGTGAACAGTGAAACTGCTGAATACAGTGTTTGTCCTGGTTTGTATACTAGTTCAAAAGTCAATTAGTACAGTCTATGCTCCATTATACATGACGACAGAACTAAGACACTCCGTGTAAACAGTTCCTTGTAGGTTTATCAGCAGCAAACTACGGGTTACGTCACATTTCTAACTGGCATTCTTTCATGGACACCAAGTTTCTAGATTTATATTTTTGGCTGCTTGTGACTTCAGCTGAAAGATTGGAGATCATTTTGCACAGAGAGGGTTGATGAGGTTGACACAGAGGTGAAAATAACCTGGAAAAGTCAGAGGTGTCAAAACCATAGTCCAGAACTGAGCTCAAACTCTCATTAAACCGCCGCTTACTGACACAGGTAAGTGTGCTCACCTGGAGTTGGGTTGGCTAGATTTCAAACACACACTAGAAGAGCATCTGTGACACTCACATTGAGAGTCACCATTAGCACCATTTTTTGTCCTTCGAGCGCCATTGGCCCAAGAGCCCAAGACACATCTTTAGTAAAAAGAGAGAGGCTGGGTCATAAATGTACGTTGTTTAGGAGCAGGTGTCTAGAGAACAGATCTGAGAATCTTTTCTGTGTGTGTGTGTGTGTCTGGGGAAAGATGTTCCATGTTTGACAGGAAACTGTTAATCCAGTAATTCAGTTTACTTTCCTGGTCATAATCCTGAGGGACATAAACCTCGTCTTTCAACATGCATGTGTGTGTGTCTGATGTTTCTCAGAGATAAAATTATCTCAGTTCAGTCAGAATTCGGTGCAACGAGCATGTGAATGTTTGGTGTGTGAGCGTGTGTGTTCTGACATTTTGACCGAACAGTTTTATTGTTTCAGCTGAGGAAAATCTATTTAGTTTTCAGTTCAAAACACACACACACACACACACACACACTCTGCTGGTGCTTTGAAATGATGCATATTGTGAAGAGCGCCATTCAGATAAACATGCCATTCTTCTGTATGTCTGTAATTATGTGCCTAATTCCATTGGCTGGATGTGATGAGGTCAGAATGAATGAGTAATGAGCTGATTACTGTGGTAATGTTATTATGGGATGTTTCAGGAAGGAAAGAGGAATACTGTAATTGCTTTGTCTCATCTCACTGTTGTAGAACCTTCTAAACACCAGGCAGAGTCTGAAATTGTAGTGAACTGATCTTGAACCAGTATCCTCTATCCTTAAACCCTGAATCTAAGACTCACATCAACCTTCCTGTATCTTCATTTAGGTTAGTAACCCACATAAATACTTGAAATAGTATTTAAAATAAATACTTAAATAGTGAGAGTGCATACGTATTCTGGCAAATGTAACATTTTGACCCCTAGAAATTATAAAAAGTTCACAAATAATGACGTTAAATACGCTGTAATCTGTCTTTTACAAACTATGATTGTTTTATTTCATATTAATCACACACACATGCATCCTGTCTGTTTTCACTGTGAAATGGGTGTAGCTATTCAATTTTTACTGTGATTGGGAGTTTCATGAGTGGGGGTGGCAGCATTACATCTCACATCTCATCAACATAAACTGAAAGTTCAACTGAACCCCTCACTCACTTCTGTTTCATAGACATCAGAAGAACAACAAGATTATGTGTGAATATGCAAATAAAACACAGACAGCGATATAAATCTCTCTCTGCATGCTGTAACTCACAGCAGCTCGTCTGTTTAATGTGACTGTCCCACAACCTGCAATTTAAATAAAGCCACAAATCAACACAAACCAGAGAAGTTTGCTCCTGACAGCCAGTATGCATCAAATTCTACTGTAAATCTCGGATAAGAACACCATCAAGAAAATCAGTATGAATCGTAATGGATGTTCCAGAGCAACACAACACATCTGTGTAAGAAACAGACATCATATCTTATTTGTGGCTGCATATATGTTGTCACTCTGATTACATTGTATAGAAAACAGCAACACTGTTCAAAACGTGTTCAAGGAAAAAGTCAACTGACATGATATCTGGATAACTGGAGACTCCCCCTCTCAATAGAGGTGTATTAATATGCAAAACCAAACCCAAAAACTGTGATACACCTCCCACAGTATGTACCACAGTACTCTCATACCAAATGCCACCCACCCCTGCTGTCACGTTTATTCATATACTCACACTTTATACATATTAGCTGTCTTTAACATACTGTATATATGATGTACCTCAGAGGACTGTTTTAGAAACAAGGTTCTCTCTATCAGGACTTAATCTGTTGATAGCTTCAGTATATTTTCACACCTTTAAAATGCTCATATTTCACAATAACCATTGACAAAGTAAGTTCAATGAACTGCAAAGTAGTTATGAATGACATATTTCTGCAAGTATATTCCAAAAACAAATATAAATATAAATCAACACAATTACAGCACACATCAAGTGTGTATATTATAATAATGTCTAGTATGACACAGGCCTGTGGCTGGTTTACTGGAGGGTTTGTAAGACACTGTTCTTTCTTAAACTGCTTTGCAAAAAAACACACAAGCCCCACCCCCAAAATTCATCAATGCCCCATATGAGCTTCTGATGGGTGAAGTTACTGCCTCATTATTATTAGCCATTTAAAGAGACAGTGACACCAGAAAACTTTAACAAATTCATTTTATTGGCATCCCGATAAACTGACTGGCACATCTTGAGTTCATGTGATCTTGTTTTAATCAGATGTGAGTGAAATAATTTTGATGTTATGATGGACCCTCCTGTGACCTCACGCTGCTTTCACACACACACACACACACAGTCACAAACACACAATCTATTTCACACATCCTGTGTTTGCAGCATGTGAGTGTTGCAGCAGTAAGTGATCATACAGCTGCATCATGCATTCACACTGACAGCGGTTAAGAACTGCGGCTCTGTACAGAAAATACAGTGATTTACTGCAGTTCATTCAGTACTTTTTTAATCAGCCATAAATTAAAACAGTTCTGTGACATACTGAAAACTAGTACAAACTTGATGTTTATGAAATCTTATTTACATAACAAAAGGTTTGTGTGTCTGTCAGTATGTGTTTAACTTGCATCCAGTCAACAGACGTGTGTTTTCATACAATGCAGGAGTTATTTTCTGCATTGCTTTTGCTTTATAAAAGCTAATACTGTATTAATACTGTAACAGTAATACTGTAACAGGTTTACGATGCATTTCTGCAGAGCTTGGTTTGCTCAGCATTTCAACTCCGCATTTCAACGTGCAGCTGCACTCATGATGTGCAAAGACGTGTACCGCCAAACGAACATGCATCACTCACATGCTGCATGTGTTAGATTTGTGAAAAACTGCACACAAGTATATGAATGTTCAGAGTATGAAGTGTGCTCAACAGGACGGCACGCTAGAAATGCGACAGCTGACTGTTCCCATCTGAATTTGCATACTTGTGTAGTGTGTTTCTGCCTCAGTCTTTACAAATAGAGACACACGTACCCACATATGAGGACATCCATACACATTACAGACAGTATATAAACTGCACATAAACATCAGCACAAAGTAAAAGACAAGCACACACACACACAATCTAACAGAGGTTACTAGTAGCAAGATACACACAAACATGATGGATCTGGGAACGGTCAGTAGGAGAAACAGATTTAACAGTGATTAATGGCTGTGTGAGTAAACTAGTGAGGAATAATGTTAAGTGTTTTTATGTGTATTTGGGAGGTAAAGGCACCAAGTTATGCTTTTAATGTCTATAACCTGCAATGCTGCAAGCAAAGTGTGTGTTGACATTAATTTGTCTGTAGTCTTTGCATGTCGGCACTAGAGAACTATTGAATGTCGAGTTTGTGTGTGTAGTGATAGGCAATGCCATTGAGAAGAAGGCTTTATCTGAAATATATATATATATATATATATATATATATATATATATATATATTTTTATTGTCTTTTCAGAACACAATTTTCCATGGCTCCATAAAGGGGTGGGACCAGGGAGCGGCCATCCTCTCCAACCCTGTGTCAGTTATTTGTTTACCTCTGGGGCTGAAGCTTTATGGAGGTGGTGCAACCAGTTGCCATGGGCAACACTTGCCTACAGGACATGATGTCATTGCAAATGGGCAGAGCCATTAGAGACTAGTCTCCCGTAGGAACATGGTCCCAATATTATAGGACACTTTCCGGATGGGGGCGGAGCGAGTGCTGGTGAGAGAGGCATGGCTCTGAAATTTCCCTGCCTCCAGGAAATAGCAGATTCCTGGGATTTCTTTAGGGAAGTTGTCAGGCAGCTCCTGTCTGGAGCGAGGCTTAAAGATGAACGAGCGATCATCACGCAGGAGTCTGAGAAACGAGAAAAAACACATTTAAAAACACTGAAAAACTGCTGAATTCATTTCTATTGTCTCGTATGATATTACTGACACTGAGTGTGTGCATCACGACTGTACATGTGAGGATGTGTAGGTGTGTGTGTTTTGTGTCAGTGAGTGTACGCGCATGCATGTGATTATACATAAGTGTGCACATGTATGGGAACATGATTATATACTTATGTGAACGTGTGAGCAAATATATGTGTGTGTGTGAATGTGTTTATGTGTGTGCATATATTTGTGTGGACGTGTCTGTGTATATGTGCACGTGTGGGTGGGTGTAATTCTGTGCTTGATTATTCATGTGGAGTGTGTGTGTAAATGTCTGGTGTGTGTAAACACAGCTGCTTCTTGGTGCATATTGAATCCCACATGCATCTGTACAAGCATGTCTTCAGAGCTGCACCTGACTGCAGAGTGCCATTCTTGACGTTACTGACCGATGCAGGTTGCCATAGAAACAGGTGTGACTGTCTCCACTGCAGCAGGAGTTACACATGAGCTGCGTGTGTGCATGTGTGTGTATGTGTGTGTGCTCTTACTGGTATGAAGTTGGGCTGATGTTGATGCAGCGTGGGTGACTGCCCGACTCAAACTTGCTGGCCAGTGTGACATTGTTTCCAAACAGGCAGTATCGAGGCATTTTCACACCCACAACTCCAGCCAGTACTGAACCCGAGTGGATACCAATCCTCAGCTACAGAGAGAGAGACAGAGAGAGAGAGAATAGAATTAGGAAGCTAATAGCCTTATGTAGCAAAGTTTCTGCAAAATTTCATAATTTCTTGGGTAGATTTTCTCCATCCACAGTGATGCAGGGTGGGACTGTCTGCTTGTACATAATACATTTAGTGCTGTCTTACAATTGGGCAAAAACAATGCATCTCGTCCTGTCTCCTTTCTGAACAGCCTTCACAGCAGGAGTGTATCTGTAATACCTACAATGTGGCCTACATATACAGCTCACAAGATGTTGAATACACTCACACACACTGACGTTAACATGGTAACTGTAGTACTGAAGAGTCAGTACTGTCAAGACCACAAGATACACACACACAGTGTGCTGAAAGTGGCAGAATAATAAGCCAAAAAGAGTTTAGGCAGCAGTGTGTGTGATTGTCAGCTGTAAAGTTCTGTCAAATCTATCTGATCTCCTTTATCATCAGGATGTAACACATCAAATGTCTCGATCAGAAGAAATATTTCAGGGATTTTATTACAGTTCAGTGTATATGGACAGCATGAGTCCTGAGCGCAGCATAAAATGACACAATAGAAAGTCAGTGACCAGCAAATTAAGAAGCACAGAGACTGTAATCAAACACACACACACTGTGTGAACTGAGCAAACTGGTCATGAACAGCTGTTGCATACACATTTAAGGATGATGCATGGTTGCCCACAGCAACAACCCTGATATTATTAATGGCCTTGTCATCACATTTACAATGCTGTCAATCACGCAGCAGACTAGACTACACCGCAATACCAATGCACACACACACACACGCACAATGGTGTTTGAATGTACAATAGCAATTTTTAAAAATTAACAATTAAAAGAACAACACTAGATTTTATTGAAAAAAGCACTGACTCACTTTGATTGGCTTCCCATCAGGTGTCAGCACTTCCTCTGACAGCTCCATCATCTTCAGTGCCATGAGCGCGATTGGCTTAGCGTGGCTGTCAATCTTCCTGTGGAGCCCGCCCGCCACGCAGTACGCATCACCTATAGTTTCAATCTGTAGAAGAACACAATAAACGGAGAGTGATCAGTGAACACATCACAGTACAACACACACATCACAAAACAACACACAAAACAACACACACGTCACAAAACAACACACAAAACAACACACACATCTCAAAACAACATACACATCTCAAAACAACACACACATCACAAAACAACACACACATCACAAAACACACACATCACAAAACAACACACAAAACAAAACACACATCACAAAACAACACACAAAACAAAACACACATCTCAAAACAACACATACACTCACAACAATGCACATCTTAAAACAACACACACATCACAAAGCAGCAACACACACATCACAAAGCAGCAACACACACATCACAAAGCAGCAACACACACATCACAAAGCAGCAACACACACATCACAAAGCAGCAACACACACATCACAAAACAACACACACATCACAAAACAACACACACATCTCACAACAACAACACACACATCTCACAACAACAACACACACATCTCACAACAACAACACACACATCTCACAACAACAAATACACTCACAACAACTCACATCTTAAAACAACTCACATAAAACACACATCTCACTACAACACATACACTCACAACAACTCACATCTTAAAACAACACACACATCACAACAACACACATCACAAAACAACACATACACTCACAACAACTCACATCTTAAAACAACACACACGTCACAACACACACATCTCAAAACAACACACACATCTCACAACAACAAATACACTCACAACAACTCACATCTTAAAACAACACACACATCACAACAACAACATACATAACAAAACACACATCTCAAAACAACTCACATAACAAAACACACATCTGAAAACAACACATACACTCACAACAACACACATCTCAAAACAACACACACATCTCAAAACAACACACACATCTCAAAACAACACACACATCTCAAAACAACACACACATCTCAAAACAACACACACATCTCAAAACAACACACACATCACAAAACAACACACACATCTCACAACAACAACACACACATCTCACAACAACAACACACACATCTCACAACAACAAATACACTCACAACAACTCACATCTTAAAACAACTCACATAAAACACACATCTCACTACAACACATACACTCACAACAACTCACATCTTAAAACAACACACACATCACAACAACACACATCACAAAAACAACACATACACTCACAACAACTCACATCTTAAAACAACACACACGTCACAACACACACATCTCAAAACAACACACACATCTCACAACAACAAATACACTCACAACAACTCACATCTTAAAACAACACACACATCACAACAACAACATACATAACAAAACACACATCTCAAAACAACTCACATAACAAAACACACATCTGAAAACAACACATACACTCACAACAACACACATCTCAAAACAACACACACATCTCAAAACAACACACACATCTCAAAACAACACACACATCTCAAAACAACACACACATCTCAAAACAACACACACATCTCAAAAACAACACACACATCTCAAAACAACACACACATCTCAAAACAACACACACATCACAAAACAACACACACATCTCACAACAACAACACACACATCTCACAACAACAACACACACATCTCACAACAACAAATACACTCACAACAACTCACATCTTAAAACAACTCACATAAAACACACATCTCACTACAACACATACACTCACAACAACTCACATCTTAAAACAACACACACATCACAACAACACACATCACAAAACAACACATACACTCACAACAACTCACATCTTAAAACAACACACACGTCACAACACACACATCTCAAAACAACACACACATCTCACAACAACAAATACACTCACAACAACTCACATCTTAAAACAACACACACATCACAACAACAACATACATAACAAAACACACATCTCAAAACAACTCACATAACAAAACACACATCTGAAAACAACACATACACTCACAACAACACACATCTCAAAACAACACACACATCTCAAAACAACACACACATCTCAAAACAACACACACATCTCAAAACAACACACACATCTCAAAACAACACACACATCTCAAAACAACACACAAATCAAAACAACACACGTCACACACTTTAAGATTGTTTTGCATGGCATTCATGAGGATTTGTGGTGGAAATGTGATCTTATTATTGATGGAATCTAAAATAATCTAAACTGATGAAAATAATGTAAAAACCTAAAAATGGTTCTGTTTTCCTTTAGTTAAACAGATGTTTTCTTTTGGGCCAGAAATGTGAGAAGAGCATTTTATTCATGACTTGCTTCCAGTCCTACACACACACACACACACACACACTCAGGTCCGCTTGATGCTCTGATGATGCGGCTGCTGTCAGATATGAAGCTAAATTTATTTTTAAACGCTGGTGAATCATACTTAACACAAAGCTGGTGAAGGACACATGAATATGAACATTTCTCTCTGGAGTCACAACAACAGAGAGAGACATTTACATACAGGCTACAGAGAGTGTGTGTGTGTACAGGACAACAACTGCTACAGTGTTACAGTAAGATCTTACTGCTCTTTTGGTCTGTGTACCTTATAGACATCCAGTATTCCACACTGATAGTCGAAGCGCGTGTAGAGCTCGTTCAGCATGCCGATGACCTGCATGGGCGTGCACTGTGCACACACTGCTGTGAACCCCACGATGTCCGAGAACAACATGGTGACATCATCAAACTTCTTGGCTTGAACAGGAAGTCCCTGCCACAGCCTCTGAGCCACGTCACCAGGGAAAATGGAGTAGAGCAGGTCCACTGTCCTCCTCTTCTCCTCCTCTAAAGCCTGATGGGTCTTCTCCAGCGTGGCTTTTAGCTTGTCCATGCGTTTCTTCAGTCCATCCTGAGCTTTGGCCTGTTCTCCAACCTGCATGGATGAGATAAGCATTGTGTCACAGAGGAAATCTTCTGCCTTCTGTGACTGTAGTGGCTGTTCTCCGCAGTGAACATGGTAGACTCCTGGAACAGATATACACGGTGTAACCTCCTAAACCTCAAAAACTGTCAAACTGTGAGGTACAGTAATTTCCACCACAGACTGTGTGTGTTACAGTGATTTTACACCAGTGAAGAGGTGTGGCAAAACTGCCAACAGTATGGAAGACACCACGTGTGTTCAGCTGTAATATACAACTGCTAAAGAAAATGATGGAGTTCATTATTTTAACTGTAACCTATTTATTGTCGATGTGTTACTGTAAAATTCAACTGATGTATGCTTACAGTTGTGAGTCTGTCGGTTATTTTAACATGTTCTGTACGTTAGCCACAAATCTCTGTTTGGTAATTCCCAGAGAATTTCCCACAGGATTGTTTATTTTCAGTGTAGAATTGGGATTAATTGTTGTTGGACACACCCACCAGGATGACATCACGTGTTGCATCATGAATGGGGATGTCAGACAGATGTAAGCCCCGCCCCATGAGCTCCTCCAGCCTATCAACACGCGGAGAACCCAGGAACATGATGGAGTTGGATTCAGGCAGGTGGAGCATCTGACCCTTGAGTTCCATCACCTAAGACACACACACACAGAAGCTTGAAGTGCGTTTAATGTGTTCATCTCATTTTACAAATGCAATTCATTTGTATAGAATTATTCATTTTAATATTGATGTGTTTGTTTTTCTACACACACACACACAGGGATCTCTGAGGCAGAGAGAGCAAGAGAATCTCTTTTCTTTTATTAGAGAGAGTTCTTTTATTAGGATTTGGTTGCTATGGAATTCTTAAGCAAATGGTCTTGGTTCTCTGCATGATCTATGGAAATATATTTATAATTTGTATATATCTACAATCTCTCTCTACATTATAGGAATATATCTATAATCTCCATATATGCGTTATAAGAATAGTGATGTTTGCTTTTGTGTTAGCAATTGGTAATAAATATATAAAGCATCACATTTGTGATGAATCCTCTGAGCTTTACATGACACTGCAAAGTTTACACTCATCAACAGCCAATTACATAACACAGATATCAAATTCACACACCATCTGTTTGAAAAGCTGCATGTAAACACATCTGTTAAGTGCAAAAGTGAATTTCATGTGCGAACGAACAGAAAAATTAAAAGGTGTATGCGTATGTACATATATGTATTTGTGTCTACATATATGTACTTGTGTGTATGTGTGTACACTGGATGGGTCAGACTCACAGTCCTGTTATCACCATAAAAATAGTGAAACTTCAGAGTGATGAGGTGGAATATAGAAGTGTATAGTCACACACACACACACACACAGTTGTGCAGTGTACTGCATTATTAAAGCAGAACTTCCCACCTCTGCATAAAACAACTACACAGCCGGGACAAAAAAACACACACACACTCAAACACAAACACACACACAGAAACACACACACATACAGATACATGACCACACATCTATACATGTATACTAAACAGATTGAAGTTTTAAGTCGTCATGTTAAGTCGCCACCTCACTACACCATAACGTCACCTCACTACACCATAACGTCACCTCACTACACCATAACGTCACCTCACTACACCAAAACGTCACCTCACTACACCATAACGTCACCTCACTACACCATAACGTCACCTCACTAAACCATAACGTCACCTCACTACACCATAACGTCACCTCACTACACCATAACGTCACCTCACTACACCATAACGTCACCTCACTACACCAAAACGTCACCTCACTACACCATAACGTCACCTCACTACACCATAACGTCACCTCACTAAACCATAACGTCACCTCACTACACCATAACGTCTCCTCACTACACCATAACGTCACCTCACTACACCATAACGTCACCTCACTACACCAAAACGTCACCTCACTACACCATAACGTCACCTCACTACACCATAACGCCACCTCACTACACCATAACGCACCTCACTACACCATAACGCTCTCACTACACCATAACGCCACCTCACTACACCAAAACGCCACCATACACCATAACGCCACTCACTACACCATAACGTCACCTCATAAACCATAACGCCACCTCACTAAACCATAACGCCACCTCACTACACCATAACGCCACCTCACTACACCATAACGCCACCTCACTACACCAAAACGCCACCTCACTACACCATAACGCTACTTCACTACACCATAACGCTCCTCACTACACCAAAACGCCACCCACTACACCAAAACGCCACCTCACTACACCATAACGCCACCTCACTACACCATAACGCTCCTCACTACACCATAACGTCACCTCACTAAACCATAACGTCACCTCACTAAACCATAACGCCACCTCACTAAACCATAACGCCACCTCACTAAACCATAACGCCACCTCACTACACCAAAACGCCACCTCACTACACCAAAAACGCCACCTCACTACACCATAACGCTCCTCACTACACCATAACGCACCCCACTAAACCATAAACGCCTCCTCATACACCATAACGCCACCTCACTACACCATAACGCCACCTCACTACACCATAACGCCACCTCACTAAACCATAACGCCACCTCACTAAACCATAACGCCTCCTCACTACACCATAACGCCACCTCACTACACCATAACGCTCCTCACTACACCAAAACGCCACCTCACTACACCATAACGTCTCCTCACTACACCATAACGCTACCTCACTACACCATAACGCTCACCATACACCATAACGCCTCCCACTACACCAAAACGCCACCTCACTACACCATAACGCCTCCTCACTACACCATAACGTCACCTCACTAAACCATAACGTCTCCTCACTACACCATAACGTCACCTCACTACACCATAACGTCACCTCACTACACCATAACGTCACCTCACTAAACCATAACGTCACCTCACTAAACCATAACGTCACCTCACTAAACCATAACGTCACCTCACTACACCATAACGTCACCTCACTAAACCATAACGTCTCCTCACTACACCATAACGTCACCTCACTACACCAAAACGTCACCTCACTACACCATAACGTCACCTCACTACACCATAACGTCACCTCACTACACCATAACGTCACCTCACTAAACCATAACGTCACCTCACTAAACCATAACGTCACCTCACTAAACCATAACGTCACCTCACTAAACCATAACGTCACTTCACTACACCATAACGTCACCTCACTACAGAAATATGCCTTTTCTGGCTTCAGTACACACACACATATTCATATTCATTTCGGGGGCCTTCAAAGCTTTAGGTTGCAAGGCCAGACATTGTTAAAACCAGGAAGCTTAACAGAACAGAACAAGCTGATCATCAGTCCTTACAGATTATTCTGAGTTTTCCACTGTAACTGTTACTTTGCACTTTTCATTTTTATTAGTCAAATGGAGTTTACACAGCATCAACCTGCTAAAAAACACAGACACAGAGTTTTGCTCTCTCTCTGTAATCTCTGCTGAAGTTGACACCTGACTTCTAATTTCATTATCATTCCGTTTAATTTTCCCCAACAGCAAAAGCACATTGATTCTGACGCTTTCAAATGCGGCTGTTTTACATGAGAAAACATCAAAAGGCCAACAAACAGCTTTCTGTGACACACTCACAAACATTTACACACATCAGATCTGACGGCACCAACCCTGCAGAAAGCACACAACAAAGAGAACGAGTGCTGAGAGGAGCTTTAAACAGACATCTGCTCTCCACAGAGCAACGAGATGCCAATCTGAGAGAGAGAGAGAGAGAGAGAGAGACAGACAGAGAGAGAGAGAGGAGGGTTTCAGATGTGGTGAAATTTGTATAGAGATCATGGCGTGTCACAGGCCTGAATAATGTCTGTCTTTCAGATGTCAATATGAGCCAAAAAGCTTCAAAATTGCACCAGAAACCATCAGTACACCATTAGCACACCACCTTACACCATCAGTAGACCACCAGTACACCATCAGGGATGTAGTTCTCCTGTAGCTCAGTGGCACAGCATTGCATTAGCAGCACAAAAGGTTGTGGGTTCTATTCCCAGGGAGCACATGTACTAAGAAAATGTATAACTTGAATGTACTGTCGCTTTGGATAAAAGCGTCTGCCAAATGCATACATGTAAATGTACATGTAATTCACACACTCAGTCTCACACACAGAAACCAGCACTTTTCAAAGAAAAAATTACTATGTTTCTTCAGGACAATCCATACTGTACCCTCAAGCATGTAATCAATGTCTCCAGTGGGTCGAACTGATCTGAGATCAGCAGGTTGAAAGTCACTAGACAACAATAACAACCACCAAGAGAATGTAACACAAGCTTCACTTGAAGATCTTTTGAACATGATGCATTTCTGTCCAAATCACTTCATAATAATCTGTCCAGATGAAGGAAAGAACAGGTTCGGCTAATGTCTCATGCTTGCTGTAAATCATGTGACAATAGTAATAGACCACTGCACATAAACACCATCACAATGACAGAATTACCAGAGCTCAGCACAAAACTACACTACATTCAGACAATTTGAAACACAGTGACACTTTTTAAAGGACTTGCACAAATAGAAATAACCTAAACGAAATCAGTTAAATAAATGATTTCATAATATCAGAGAACCTTCTCCCTCACCTTCTCCTTGCTGTCAAGGGTCGACCCGTCCGGCCGGGTACGAATGGTGAATGGTGTGGACAGTCGAAGTAGAATGCTCTGAAAGGTGCAGGGAATTCTGGGAGACACCAGCTCAAAGCTGTTGCTGAATGTAAGCGTTCGAAGCGGGTCACTTTTGGCCTGCTTTCTGAGGCCCTCACCCACCTGTAGAACCTCCATGCTGGGTCCCAGCACCAGGTGGAACGGAAAGGCTCGGCAAAAGGTGCTCAGACTTATTCGCAAATCCAGTGGCGAGCGCGACAGCTGGCGAGATGTGATGTTGGAGCGCGAGGATGAAGATGTGGGTTGCGCCTGGACCTCTCGGATAAGGAAGGACAAACAGGCAGAAGATGATGAAGTAGGTGGAGAT
>JAZGTH010000075.1:690000-752500 GCA_036877525.1 Chromobotia macracanthus | reverse complement strand
TATCAGTACACTGAAACACACCTTCACAGGACGATCAGCGTATCGTACAACATCGGGAGATTTTCAGCCTGAAAACATGCTGCCTTGTGGGAAACATTTGTTTGTGCTATTGAGAAAAATCATAAGGAACAGCAGTCAGCACTTATAGCCAGTGCAGTGAAATACTAACACTGGTATTCTTTTAAATGTCTTAGAGTATCATGTGATATATGAATAGAGATATCAATATGGTTTTAAAAATGTCAAGGTAACACCTGTGAGTACTGTGATTCTGATTGTAAGGTAATTGTAATCACATCTCCACTCAACATGTCACATGATCTGAATGTCACTCATGTCTGAAGTTTAGAATCTGTTTAATTATGAGTATGAACATCTGTAATACTAAGGGTTGGCATTCAACACTTATTTTCAGTGATATCATGTGCTATTTAATTCTTGAGCAAATTGCTGAAAGTGAATTTTTTGTAACACAGTTTAGTGTGACCAGAATGTTTTGGCACAAAACCTGCTTATGTGATGCAGTACGTGATTTCCGAGAAATGCTGTTAAAACCTGAATTCAACATCCAAACAAACAATTTTGTGAATGGTTTAGTCCTGTACAGTCCTGGCTGTGTAAATAGTAGATAAAACAAATTGGATTGGGCTGATCACCACAATCCCATATCAGCCAATCAGCAATAGGGGCGTGTGCTTCAGCTGTTCGTCGTTACCCGTGTTGCATAGCATGTTTGCATGACAGACCAAATGTGACATCACTGAAACTAATCATATTATAAATCCAGAATTGTATTCATTTGTAATTTTTTTTTATTTAAATTCTCTTGTGAAGAGTCTCACTTGGATTGACATTCCCACTGTGGACAAAACCAGTGCTAAACATTACACACATTTATCAGAGAACTGTAGACCCGAGTCATAAAAAATATTACGTTTAAAAGGACATCAGCACCTGCCCAGTGTTGATATCCAATAAAAAAAGCATTTCTTCACCTACATTTCTGTGTCTATTTAATAAAAAAACCTTGTAGTTTTGTCTAAAGCAGGTTACAAAACATCCAAACTGCAGTATAGAGCTAGCTGATTTAGACTTCATATTTTTTAGATGTTTTTCTGTTTTCCCAGACAGCAGAAATGTACACGTGATACAGATGAACTCATAGCTTCTGCTGTGATGAACTGAGCACTTCTGTGTTCACATCAGGATTGTGTTTAAAATTCTTTACAAACAGATGCTCAAATTAAACTAAGACACAAGAATGTCAGTGCCATTGTGTCACAGCTCGTCCAGTCAGAGCTCAGAACAGATCAGCATGTTAAAATCACACTGTGTCTGACTGGCTAACTGTCAGTCTTTGTACAGTCGAATGGCTTCCACCACCGAGCAAATGCCAAAACCTTCTTGCATTGGTCGTCAAAATTTTCACATATGGGTTTTCACCATCGCCTGGGTTCAAGGTCAAGCATTCCAGAATATCCTGATGGAGACAAAAGAATTCAGTGATGTCTAGTAAATTCAAAGCAATTTAATCTGATTTTAGTGCCCTAAACTCTCAGTTTACATGCACAGGGCTTTTGTTTGGAAAATGTGAGATGCACATACAAAGAGCAACATTCAATGTCAACATTATCATAAAAGCAGACAAAGTTTGACCAAAGCTTAACTTTAACCTATAAGTTCAACATTTCTCTTCACTAAAGACATCAGAGACTCACTTTGCCAAAGTATTGTGGAAACTTCTGCTCACTCTCAATGACGTGAGCAAAGCCGCCTTGCAACCAAAGTCCATGGGGAAGTACGGCAGCCCTCGAGGAACCTGCAGGAACGTGGAGAACTCTCACTAACCGAGACAGAAGACTGAAGATGAGAGTAAAGCCCACTCCTCATCCGACTCCAGTATGGTTTTTTGAACACACACAAAACATTGATGACATCACATTGAAACTTATGATGTTGTTGTGAAGGTTTGACTGAAGACCTGTGTGTGTGTTTTACCTTAAAGTAAATGGGTGTCATGTCTCCGAGGTCTTTGGGCAGCGGTACACACTCATACACCATGTGCAGGTGTCTCTTCGGGCTCATGTGTGTCTCCAAAAACACATCCTGAGACTTAAACATCTGGACCAAAGCACGACGGAACATCTGCAAGGGTTTTTAAGATGTTGTGTAAAGATACTACTTCAGAACCTCAGAAATGTGTTTAGTATTGAAATCTGTGTGTGTGTTTGTGTGGGTGAGGCAAAACATGTTTGTTCTCTAGGGTTCATTATGTACTTATAGTACAACAGTACAACATTAAATGTGTACATTTATGAGGAAAATGTGAGTGGTTCCTGCCTGTGCAAAACCAAGATGTGTACCACCAAGATGCTACAGTGTTGCTATGTGGTTTTTAGGATACTCATGGTGGTTGCTAGGGCTCTGTTCAGAGTGGTTAGTAGTGTGCTCTAGATAGTTGCTAAATGGTTGCTATATGGTTGCCAAGGTGTTTTGAGAGTTCTGACTGTGTTGCTGTGGTGGTCTGTGTGGTTGTGATGCTGTTGAATGTAGTTTGAACAAAACCCTGAATCCAACAGTAAACATCAGCAACAGAAACACTGATACTGCCCTCCAAACTACACTTCCATAGAGATTTTACACAAATACTCATGCTTCTAATGGAGTGTGTGTACCTGCGCTTCATATCCTCATCTAGGCCTGTGGCTGCCGTGTGATGTTGGACAGGGGTGATCAGACAGTGACCTTCAGCTAGTTGGGCAGACACAAGTACACCTGCACACACACACAGATCAGAAAAGCAGTTAGTTTGCGTGTTTTAATGAGGACAGATAGTCTCTCTGTCTGTCTGCTATCATTCCAAACACAGTTAAACTTGAAAAATCCTCTCAGCACAGCCAAGTGTTTGTGACATCTGAACTCAACGAAATGAAAGATGTGTTTAAGGTAAATTGAATTTTGTGTGTGTTTCAGCAAGATCTAGGATCTGTCCCAAAACCTAGTAAGTTGTCTACATAAGCAGTATTTAAAAAAACATCACAGCTGTGCAACACAGCAAGACGCTATCTCTGCTTAAATCAACTGTATGAGTTCCTCACATACAAAACAAAAGACCATCACAAACAGATCAATCATATGTCCTGCCTTTACTCCAGCTGTGATGATGAGATGTTTGGGTAGTTCAGGGCTGTCGAAACACTAAGGGCATTTCTCCATCTATCCTACTAACCGCCATGTTTCCTGCATAGCTTTCTTTTTTTATAGCTTTTATTTCATAGGTTTATTTACTCTTCCTCTCCTCATCTCAACCTGAACGCTTCCGCTGGGCCACACTCAACACAAACATGTCATCCAGAGTGTAGCTATCACCATCATTTTTCCCAACATCTGCCAGAAAAGCAAAACATGCATGTTCACAACACGTCACGAAATTAGAGAGAATTAGAAGCTTCTGACAGAGCTGAGCAAGATGCAGCGGTCAAGCAATATAATTGGCTGACAGGGGTCAGGTGATCCAGCAGGGGTCAGGTGCAGTTTTAATGTTGTTATTTGAATACAGAAAACAGCAGCAGATGGGACCCGGCCGCAGGGATTACACTAACAGAGTGTGTGTTTATGTGATTTCTTCAGACACACACAGAGCGAGAGACATTTAGCAGTGCAACCGCAGACAATGAGGCAATGTAACCGAAGCAACAGGCAATTTGTGGGGGAGGCGTGTCTCCTTACACTGCCATGCCAGATTGACAGACGGAAAGTAGCTGAGATAAGTGTGACAGAGAGAGATTGTAGGAGTACTGGAAAGTTTGACCTAAATGAAATGTGCTTAAAATTCTATATTTATTTTCTACATCTCTGTTTATAGAGTCCAGAATAATCCACATAAAATCTCTGGATGGCTCTGGATCAGTGTGTGTGCTCTGTCAACATCACATGCGTCTTCTGACAGCAGTCACATTTATTTTAACATGTTACAAAATGTTACAGTCCTGGATGCTGACAGGGCGGCCAGTAATATTATAAAAACACCACAATACACATGCTGGAATCGATACACTCCTGCTGCTGTCAGTGACATCCAGTGATCCATTTCACGTTTTTAGCTGCTATGTCATGGTAACTTGCCAAGAAATAAAGAGGTTTTATTTCTTATCTCTATGGTAACCATGATGTCTTACTTTAGATTTTAGTAGCTCTGCTCTGTTTTAACCAGAAACACCAGAGAGAGAGAGAGTTTGATGACACATGCTGCGCAACAACCATCTGTTGCTCCCAGTCAGTCTGAAAATGACTGAGAAAATACAAACGCACAGGCTGTTTCTATGTGCTTGTGCTTCAGGGACCTTTTGAAATTTGAAGGTGCATCTTGCTCAGCTTTTGACATTCTTTAACATCTTTGTAGCATTTTTCTCATTTATCCAACATCCTCTGATAATGTGAGTGACACCAGAATCAATCATAACTCAATCATTTTCATGCCCCTTATGAAACAGGCTGTTTTTGCTGCTGGCCCTTTAAGACTTGCATGTGTAAATGACTTTACTCCTCTATGTCTGGTGTGTGTGCTGACGCTCACCTTCACAGCCATGCATGAGTAGAGAGCGGTCTGATCTTCAGCTGAGGTCATCTTCTCTCGTCTGACCATCTCCTGCAGATCCACATTATTATCCTCAAAATAACGCAAACATTCTCCATCCTGGTGCGTCTCGATCTAACACACACACACGTAAACACAACTGCTAACTAACTATTTGTAGCCTGTCAAACATTACAGCTGCACAATACACTGAAATGATCAAAATACCGCAAATATACACATCACAATGGTTTACAGTAACTGAATGATTTTAATACTTCATGAAGTTCTATACAGTCAGTTTCAGGTTGATTCAGGTTCAGACGTTACAGTTTTGGATAAAAGCGTCTGTTAAATGCCTAAATGTAAATGACTAAATGTACAGATTAATAATGTAAAACGTGTACGTTAAGTACTGCTTTTTCATGAATGTTAAGTATATTTCTCACTGCTTTCCTCCTTTCGGTTTCTTAGGTTGTGTGGGGGTGTGGTCCGGCCTCACTCATCCTGATTGGTCAGTTCTGAACAGCACCACTTCTTTATCTTTGTCTGGTTGTAAAAAAACCTGAAAACATCCAGACACAAACAAAATTAAAGAGAAATTTATTTTAATTCAGTTCATTGTCCACTAAACACAATTTTTTTGATCAGTTAGAAGCAAGCTACACAATCTGAGGTATCAGAGCTCATATGTGCGTCACCCTCTGTGATAATGCAGGGCAAGTTACATGCTTTGATTCAGGGATTTGAGAACACACACACACACACACACACGTAAATGAATTATTTGTCTGTTCTTTTTATCTGTCACCTGCTCACTCTGTTTTGTCCTTTGAGCTCTGTTCTCTTTCACTCGCTGGGCCTCTGAGCCGGGCTTCCATCTGAGCCTTCAGCTGGTCTACCAGAGCCTAAAAAAACAGACACACACACACACACACACATTAATCATCTGCCATCAGGGTTTCTCAATCAGTTGCCCAGGGCCCACTACATTTCAAGATGATTAGGGTTAGGAAATTATTTAAAATTATTTAAAATCTTTCTAGTTATGTCAAGCTCTAGAATGTCATTGGGTAGACACTGTGAGTGTGGGCTTTGAAGACTGTTGTGAGTGAAAAGGCTGAGGTTCACTGCTCTTGAGGAATGTCTACAGAATTCCATTTATGAAGCCCAAACATGCAGTCATGTGGCAGGCATCATGTGACAAAAGATGCCCATGGGCTTTATGAATATATGTCTGGCGTGTTTTGGTGACCTCACCGTGTTACCCATGAGTTCTCATGAGCAGTGCGTGTGTGTGCTCTTTTAATACATGTCCGACTGCTACACAGCAGTGTAAGCATGTGCTCTATCTGACCTGCTCGCTGCAGCTGTTGTTTTGCTTTCATCGAGCAGCGCTCATGTCTGCGTGTTTCTGTGCGTCTGGTTTCTCCTACACGGTGTTGCTACAGCACCATCATCATAATCTGCGGGTTTCCTGAATCCTGCATTATGGCTGGATGTAGAGGTTCCACCCCTCTTAAACCCTGCCCCTACGCCCATGTGGTCTCCTCTTAAACTTCTCCATAGACTACAGAGTAAATCACACACGCACACACAAACACAGAAGTATGGCGGAGAGGATCAGAAGCAACTGTACAATGTGATGTGTGTGTGTGTGTGTGTGTACTCACCCCGTTTCACTCTGCCACCACAATCTCAACACTGCTGCTCCCTGTCCGCCTGTTCCATCCACTGATAGGACTTCCTGAGCCAACTCACCCCCCATCATTCATCACTCCAGCTGAGAGAGAGAGTGAAACAGTGAGAAACAGACAGACAGAGAGAGAGAGAGAGAGAGAGAGAGAGAGAGAGAGAGAGAGAGAGAGAGAGAGAGAGTATACATTGGTAATTCACTTTGCACTACATGCTTAAAATGTTTATATTATCATTATTACTGTTATTATTCTTTTTCTTCCTGTCAGCACATATGTGCACTATTTGTAAACAGCCCTGCTGCAATTGCTTTGGCAAGACAGACAGAAAGAGAGGGACAGAAAGAGAGAGACAGAAACAGAGAGAAACAGACAGACAGAAAGAGAGAGAGAGAAACAGACAGACCGACAGACAGGTAGAGAGAGAAAGAGAGAGAAAGCAAGTGCTCTTCACCTAGAGTAATAACAGTATCAACGTTTCAAACACAAGTATCAAAGTTTCCACAAGACGCTTTACTGTGTAAGACAACAATAACACACTCTAACACACACACACTCTAATACATACACACAAACACATTACCCATTCTAACACACTAACACACACACATACTCTAACACACACACACTCTAATACATACACACAAACACATTTACCCATTCTAACACACACACAAACACAATACTGTATCAGTAATAACATTGACTCTTACTAGGTTAGAACTTGCTGAGCTAACGGTGGCCGTGGTCTCTTGTTTCACCTTTCAGGGTTTGACTCCTCCTGCTGATGGGGGCGGGGCTTCCACTCACTTCTCCTCTGAATCCTGAAACACAGATGAACATGGTTAAAACACAGAAGCCCTTCACAGACACACACACCAAACACACACAGGAACACACTGGAGAACTGTCAGAAGATCCTTCCTCCTGCTTCCCCTTCACTTTTCTTACTCTTCTTTTCTTTCTTCTTTTTCTTGTTTTTCACCATTTGCTCCTGTGTGAGAAACACACAGATGTTACAGTGTTGTAGTTACAGATAACATGAGTCCTCATCCACAGTGCATGAACTTTGACCTCTGACCTGTCCAATCTGCTGCAGCCTCAGGTCGACCTCCGACAGGATTCAGGTGTCCTCACCCCTGGCCTTCCTCTCAGCTCTCCTCCTCTCCTCTGCCTCATACTTCTGTTTTACAACATGTACATATTAAACCATTCATAGACATAATGTAATGATGGAATAATGGTAAAATTAATGTTAAAAACTTTCAAAAATCTCCCTACACAAGGCCACTGACAGAGACATTAATACTAAGAACATGCAAAGATTAGCCAATCAAAACACGAAGGTCTTAAAGCTACAGTAGTGAAAGAGCGGAGAGTGTAAACAGTGATGTAAAAGTAAATTAGTGATGCTGTTTTTGCTGCAAGAAATCTTGACTTTTATAAGCCGACTTCGAGGAAAAAAATACAAAGCTAAGAAAGTTAAAAATAACTGTCAACTGATATGGAGGTGATTTCTGAAGCCTGGTTCAGGCTGCAGGGCGTATTGTGTGTGTAGTGATAAACACAGTCGGATCATTTCCTGCCACACAGTTGCCCCAAAGCAAACCTAACACAGGTGCCTTAGAGATAACACAAACACACACACACATACTGTTTACACTGAAATCTGAACACATCACTGTCCTACAATCTTAACAAACAGCAAACATCAGACAGAAACCAGTTTACACTGCGGTGCTAAACAAATGCAAATGAATGAATGCAAATGAGCAAATGCAAATGCATCGAATGCAAAAAGTTCATAGAGGAGAGAAAATCAATCAAATGCAAGAGAGGCGAGCTGCAGAAATGAGCACTGATTTCAGAAATTAATCCTCATGTCATTTACACAGCCCTCATTTACAATACACAGAGAATGAAGCTTTCAAAGTATTATACAGTAGATTCAAACAACTGTCACACTATATGGGGTAACTTGTCACAACTTGCCATGAAAAATCATAATTTAATCGTAAAACGTTTACAAAATACAAAACGATTTGTGACACTGAAAAACAACAATGCATAAAAATGTGACCCATGTGATATAAGTACACATACAGAGGGGCTCAAATCACCCAGACATTGTTTACAAGGTAAGGTGTGTTTCTGGATTAACATGTCAAAGACACACAGTCCTCACCAAAACCCTACCCATAAATGACCCCTAAACACAACAGGTTGATAAGAATGATATATGAGCCAATAACTCAGTCCTAAACCCTAACATTGACCCTAAACATAATCCTACACTCTAACTGGTTGATGGAATATTTGTATCAGCAGCAACAAACTGATGTTCATTGAGGTGTATTCTTATAGCTCAGTTGGTAGAGCATTGCATCAGCAATTTTATCCAATATTTTTTGAATAAAAGCATCTGCCAAATGCATAAATGTACATGAGGTGCATGTTCTCCTTCACACAGACTCACGTGCAAACAGCAGAAGAACTAAACAGACAGAGATTAGACGAGAGGGGGCGAGGTGGTCACAAAACAGAATAAACTTCACATCCTCCATTCCTAATTGCTCTATGTTTGTCCATTTCCAGATCCCAGAACTTCAGAAATCATTGGAGAAAATAGGAAATAAACATACATTACACTTGCTGATAACAATACTCAACTCACTTATCCAATTTTGGATTCAAATATTTTCAAATCAAATCAAGTTTATTGTCACATCACCTCAACACATGTAGAGGTGAGTGAAAATCTTGAGTGTGGCTCCAGACAGTGCAAATACAGTATATAACAGACATAAAATATACATATAACAGTATGTAGTATATACAATGGACAAAATTAAAAAAGTTAATTTTGCCTATTCTGGCAAATAAACTATTTGTTATTAATGTTCATGTGGAAAATACACTGCACATGAAAGGAAAACACAAGCAATTCATTGTAAATGAGCCAACATTACCAGCCCCAATATAGCAAGTGTGTACATCCCATCTGTGATATATCACAATATTACATAACAGCGAAATTGTATGTGACTGTACATGTGAACATATGAATTATAAAAATAAATAAAAGCAAATGAATAAATGAAGCTCGTGCCATGTACCAGAAATCCACTGACCTCGTGAATGCACTTCCATAAACAGCTAATTTACATAAAGAAGAATAAAAGAGTTATAAACTGTAAATACAGAAATGACTGAATGTTTGTCAGTGTTCATCACACAAACAGCCTCTTTCAGATTCTGACAGGACCCAACATCAGGTGTCAGTGTAAAGTGATTGTTAGTGACCTGCTGCAGTATTCGCCCTCCACTGTCGCGATCACTTACCTGTCTTCCTCCAGGGGGCGCCAGAAAGCTAAATCCTCCACTGAGCCGCATTGAAACCTCAGCTTTGGGTTAAACAGTATTTTATAACGCGTAATATTACATTTAGTAACAATATTAATAAGAATTACTTAATCACTTTTATAGTACCCCCTCCACAAATAACTGAATATGTGAAAACAAGCGAGGTTGAAACCCTTTTTAGATTACATTTTAGATTACATTTAATCTAAAACCGTCTGTGTGCTAATGTAACATTCAAGCATGAATTAGCACGTCTTCCGTGGACATTACGATCATTTCTGCAGTTCATTTACAGAACTGTACGCAGCTGTGGCAGCTTGTCTGTTTATAGTGACTGATTTATCCAGAATGTGAACCGCTATTAGACAACACAGTAATTTACAAACACTTCTTTAAACGAGCAAAGCACATTTAGAATGTATAACAATATTGTAAATGTGACTGCCTTATCGTATCCACACTTTAAATGATTTTTCTTTCAGTGAAAGAAAGTAAAATTGTTTTCATTTATATTCACACACTCGGCCACTGTAAGTCACAAAGCAAGCTGCGAGCGGAAATGACGTTTCGGACAGCGGCTATGAGCCGGAAATCACGTGACGTTTGCGAGCGCTGTCATGTGACGGTTCGTGCAGTCGCAGCGAAGCTCTTCACGGCCAAACCAGAAGAGAAAAGCCCAGAAAGAGCGCATTCAACCCGGCCGGAGGCCGCCATGGGGTGCTGCTACAGCAGCGAGAGCGACACCACAGAACAGGTAGATGAAAATAAAACCGCGGAGGGACAGTTTGTGTTGCTGCAGCCACTCTCAGCTGCTGTAATGCCTCCGTTTATCTGTGAGCTCTTTATTCAGACCAAAACAGAGAGAGCATCTACCATTAACAAGCCTCGTCTGCAAAGCATTAGACATCCAAAAACAAATACTGAGAATAAATGTCTCTCTCAAGAGATTCAGATCGTTTATCTGCATGGTAAAAGAGCCTTTACATTGCCAATGTAGAGGTAAATGAAGTAGATGTGCATTTTCTGAGTCATATCAGTTCTGTCATTTTCTGTGTGTGTGTGTGTGTGTGTGTGTGTGTGTGTGTGTGTGTGTGTGAGTGTGTGTGTGAGTGTGTGTGAGTGTGTGTGAGAGTGTGTGTGTGAGTGTGTGTGTGTGTGTGTGTGTGTGTGTGTGTGAGTGTGAGTGTGTGTGTGTGTGTGTGTGTGTGTGTGTGTGTGTGTGTGTGTGTGTGTGTGTGTGTGTGTGTGTGTGTGTGTGTGTGTGTGTGTGTGTGTGTGTGAGTGTGTGTGTGTGTGTGAGTGTGTGTGAGTGTGTGTGTGTGTGTGTGTGTGTGTGAGTGTGTGAGTGTGTGTGTGAGTGTGTGAGTGTGTGTGTGAGTGTGAGTGTGTGTGAGTGTGAGTGTGTGTGAGTGTGAGTGTGTGTGTGTGTGTGTGTGTGTGTGTGTGTGTGTGTGTGTGTGTGTGTGTGTGTGAATAGCGTGACCACGAGATCAGATGTGTCATGTTCAGATCTGACATGTGATCTTAAGTGTATGAAGTTAAATACAGTCAAAGAAAACTTGAACATGTCAAAATGATGAATACTTCTGAAGTGAATATACAGTACAGTTCACAAGTCTGAGAACACACTGAAAATGTGGGTGTCTAAAACTAGTTTATGCCTGAAAATAAACCGTTTCAGGAGTTTGAAGACATCCTATTGTGTAAGATCAATAAGAAATAAATATGTAAGTTTAAAACTTTTCTAAAAGTTTATTTTGGTTTTATAATTTATTAAAATTCAAATGTGATCTCAGACATTTTTTATAATCTTAAACCCTAATATGTCATTAAGTTGAAACTGCTCTTTTTGAGTCAATTCTTTTTGTGATCCTAAAATCACACGACTGAAAGCATTGTGTTAATTTGTGAGAAGGAAATGTTTCAGTGAGATGTGCATGTGATTTAGTGTGCGTGGGCATGTTGATGCGTTCTGATACTTTTTCAGTGCTTCACAGTAACTATTTAACTCAGTATAGATCTGCCTATGGCAGCTAGCCTGATTAGTGTTGTACAATAATGTGAGGTTCAAATCATAAACCCCCTGGGTCATAAAACCCCCTGCCAAGCTTTTTAACTACTACACCACAGCACTTCACATTGTTATGTGTTTAACATGGTTCTGTGTGACCCATCTGTGCAGGAGGATAATGAGCGAAAGCCATTGATTCCTGATCCAAATCTAGACAGAAAGCCAACCAATGGCATGGAACGAAACGCAGACAGCCTGCTGTCCAACCGCACAGACGAGCAGGCTCTGCTTACAGTCATTCTGCAGCGGACGGCCTTGTATGACACCAGCACAGTACACATTCAGAACACACCTGATCTATCAGCTGTTATTACAGTCAAACTGGATCTTTCCTCTTTTCCTGCTTAGGAACATAATCGACGTGTCGGCTGTTGATTCTCAAGGCATGGAACAGCACGAGTACATGGACAGAGCCAGACAGTACAGGTTTGTCATGAGATTTAAAGGGCGCAGCTGTTTGCATTGAGATATAATAATTATTATTATTATTATTAAGTAAGTGTATTCCACACTGTGTATCTGTAACACTGTGTGTATGTGTATTAGTTGTATTGACATTGATGTGTGTTTGCAGCACGAAGCTGGAGGTGTTGAGCAGAACACTGTCTCAGAAGAAGCCTGTTCCTCTCCCATCACTCACCAGCCAGCCACACCAGGTGCTCGCAGCTGACCTGCTGCCCTACACAGATGTCCAACAGGTCAGACACAGTTTCATCATCCACTTGTGTTCAACTGTTTCATCTTCATAGATCAGGAGTGTCTAGTCCTGCTGCTGGAGGGTCAGTGTGATTGATGTTTGTTCATTGTTGTTTCTTTGCTTCATAGGTCTCTAAGATCGCAGCGTATGCCTATAGCGCCATCTCACAAATCAAAGTAGATGCAAAAGAAGAACTGGTGGTTCAGTTTGCTATACCGTGATTTAAAAGACAAACCCGCCTCCCTCTCACATGTTCTTTATTCTCTCTCTCTTTTTGGCCCTTTTATCTTCTCTATTTTCTCTCTAAATGTCTCTGTTTCCTGTTTCTCAGTCTACAAGTGATGCAAACACCAATGACTTTGTTTTCTGAATCTCCTGCAGATAAATATATTCAGACCAGAGGTCCTTGCATAGATCTTTCATGGCTGTTCAGGGCAGAGCAAATGTAATGTATGATTTATTATTTTGGCTGTGTTTATCTTTGTTTTATTATTGACATGCGTCTGGCAAATACTCAACAAATACAGCAAACACCTGTAACTCATAGGCGGGGTCAAGCTACCAGAAGTTAGTTTTTGAAGCTACTTTTGATGTTAGTAAAGTATCTGCATTCGTACTAGCTTTTATTCATTGCATACATCCAGTTTTATTCTCCCAGCCATATAATTATTCTCTGACTGGCTACAAACTGAACCAGAGTTAAAGTCGGCTTTGCACAGTTTGGCTGGATAATGTCTTAACACAGAGGTTGTTGGGAGAGTTTTTCAGCATCATCTTGCATGACATTGTTCTCCTGTAGGTTTCTGGAATCACTGTAGTTCATTATATATATTTCAACCCCACAAATATGTGCACTGTGGTTCTAGATTAATTTTGGATAAATATAGGCAAGAAACAGAATTAATATTTCTTTCTAATCAGAGTAAAATGTGCATCATGTCACATTATACCTTGTTCATGTTTTCCTCTTTTACCAGTGTTCTTGCTTTGCAGTTTGCTCAGACTTCTATTAAACTGATCCTGACAGCTACACAAGGGCTGAAGCAGAGCATGAAATCTGCTGCTGTTTTAGACACAGTTAGTTCCTATTTTTGACTAATCAGCAGTTTCTCCTGTAGCCAGAATTCATTCTTGTAAAATGCAGATTTGTTTGGTATACTTTGGCTTGGCAGAGTGTAAATAATATTGAACAGGTGATGAACTCCTGAAATTTAAGCTTGTTTTAACCTTTAAAAGGTTTCTCTCTGCACACCTCTCCTGTATCTCTTCCCATCAGACATGCAGTCTTATCGGACGTTGGTTAATAAAGACCAGAGCTACATGCCGAGTCTAACAAATAAACATACTGTTTAATGGATGTGTGCATTGTGTGAGGATTTCCTGGGTGATGTTAGTTTGTAAATGATTGTAAATTATGTGTCAATGCCTTTAATGTACAGAGTGTGCAATGATTTGAAATGGAGAGAATGAGTAGTACGTCATGGAGCAGGAAGTCAGTGGCTCTACAGCGCCCCCTGGCCACATTATGTCTTAGTCGTAAGGCTTTGTGAACAGAATAGCTTGTTTTCAGCTAAGCAAACAGGGGCAGTTTTACCTGCCTGTTCCACTTTTAAAAACAAATACAACTATTCCACAACATAAACTTTAGTCCAATGAATCATGTCTTGCTTTGCTTTTGTGCTGAACACGAGGACAGCAGCAGTGAAATGACATGACTGGTGTTCCGGCCTGACATGCCACAGAAGATGTTTGTGTAATGTTTTAATGTATTTATGCAGCTCACAGACCGTGTCTTCAGAAAATTCACTCCAGTCTAGATCATCGCAAGGCACTTTCTCTTTGGAGTATTTAAAGGGATAAGATACACTGCAATAGTCCGTTTCTCTTCTTGTTTTCTGTGTGATAATAGTGTTGTTCACGTTTGTTTATTATCTAAATGTTGAATACTACCTGATTTACAGGGGTCATTTTCTTAGGCTAGTACCAAAAATTATCTCAGTATTCTGTTACTACTGTTTGTTTTGTTGAATGAAATGATGCATTAAAAACTTTAAACTACAGTGTGTTTGTATTTGATTTTAAAGTGTGTATTTCAAACACATTTGTTGTGGTGAGAATAGAGGGAATGGTTTGCTCACATATTCTTATCTTCTCTGAAGTTGTATAATGTATGTGAAGTATCTCATTTATTTACATCACTGTAAAATGTCCAGAACAGTTTTACAGTCATTTTGAACAGCTTCTCTGTTGCCTTATAAGTTTCACAAGTTATCGTCAACTAATTAAAACCCAGTTTGTCAGAACTTAAGCAGCAGAGAAACTCTGAAGTATCTGTTGTCATGAGCCTCATTGACGTTGTTGTTATCAATACTGTTATCTTTAATCGGTCTAAGGGTGACTTTATCATTTAAAGAAAACTCCACATCTTTGTTTATGGCAATCATATCTTATTATAGACATATTGTCATTAAGCTATATGTAACGTAACGGGTCTTTATAAAGGGGTCTGATGGTTTAGTCCTCCCCATGTTGTTGCCTGTGGGTTTGTGTAGTTTCTCTCTCTCTCTCTCTCTCTCTCTCTCTCTCTCTCTCTCTCTCTCTCTCTCTCTCTGTCTTTCTCTGTCTCTTCTCTCTCTCTCTCTCTCTCTCTCTCTCTCTTCCTCTCTCTCTCTCAGTCTCTCTCTCTTCCTCTCTCTCTCTCAGTCTCTCTCAGTCTCTCTCTCTCTCTCTCTCTCTCTCTTTCTCTCTCTCTCTCTCTGTCTCTTCTCTCTCTCAGTCTCTCTCTGTCTCTCTCTCTTTGTCTCTCTCTCTCTCTCTCTCTCTCTCTCTCTCTCTGTCTCTCTCTCTCTCTCTCTCTCTGCTCTCTCTCTCTCTCTCTCTCTCTCTTCCTCTCTCTGTCTCTTCCTCTCTCTCTCTCTCTCTCTCTCTCTCTCTCTCTCTCTCTCTCTCTCTCTCTCAGTCTCTCTCTCTTCCTCTCTCTCTCTTCCTCTCTCTGTCTCTTACTGTTTCTCTCTCTCTGTAGCTGTGATGAACTTCTCCAGTTCCAGTGTTGAGAGCAGCACCAGCTCATCGTTCTACACTGATGAGGCTCTTCAGCCTCTTCCAGTGTCAGGAGCTCTGCACTGTGGTCTGCTTTCCTGTCTCATGGTGAAGGACTAAACTGCAATAATTGTAAATGTAAAACAATCCACCTGCTTCAGAAAGTTTATCTGATGCTGGTTTCATTGCTCTTTAAGTAGTTCAGATTGGTTGGTAGAATCACACTCCATGCAGCATTAAAATGCATTTATCGCAATTGTTTAATGATAAAAGTTATAGAGAGAAGTCTTTAGTTAACTTACTGGGGGATTTACAGTGTAAATATAAGGGATATATTGTGTAAAGATGTTTGTAGAGCATCTCATTGATATACTGTCGTGTAGATTGTACAGTATGTGACATTTCATCTTCAATCTGTTTTTATTCTTTTCTGGTTTAAAGTCAGTGGGCTTAATGACTGTTGTCCTGTTGGTTTTGTATAATTGGCTGTGTGCATATATATATATATAGTAATATTTAAATATGGTTCTTGTTTTCTGCAAATAAAGTCTTATGTCAAATGTGTTGATGAGCAACTGTTACTGAATAGGAACAATTTAAAATTAATATATTTGTAATATTGTACTAGATGTTCCATCCTGGTTTGGTATGCAGTCAGCTCCAGTGAGTTATTAGTACAGACGTTCTGAGTGTAACTCTGTGTGTGCTGTCATTGGTGTGACCTGAATTATGCTTTGCAAAACTATACACTTAAAAATGTTGAAGCACTGAAAATGTAATGAAGGTGGAGGATTAAAGAGTTAAGGTCTCACAACGCTGAAATTACAAAAAATATATTTACAAAGTCTTAAACATTGTGCATTGTTCTTCTGTTTTTGAAATCAAAATGGCAATTTTTGTAGTTTTAGTTATAAGCAGATATATTTATATTCAATTCATGTTTGTATATACATGCAGAAAAAACATGTTTCTACATTACAATTACGATTAATGTTATAAGAGGTGACTGTCAAAATACTGTACCTATATAATGTTATAATGTTCAAATTAAAAATATGATAAAAATACATGCATTTTAAATGTACAGACTCTTCCGGGAATATTCTTTTACAGTTACCATTTAATTCTTTTATCATAAGTGTTCTTGCGTATGTGTGTTTATTTACATGCTCTTCCAATGTTAGAAACCAAAGCAACTTAAAGTGCAAGTAAAATGAGTGTGATGTCATCGAGCCTTATATATATTAATATCTAATGAGCTTTTGGCTTCTGCTGGAAGTAGAACCTTCCTATTGGCTACTTAATTTACCACAGCCAATGGGAAGAGAGAACAGGATATTGCGTCATCACATATAAACATTAACACCTGCTTCTCTGCTATGTATGGAAGGTTTCAGTGCTGAGTCAAGTAATGAGTGGTTCTGCTGTATGCAGTCATTAACTCAGAATATAACCTCGTTCATTAACTCAGAATATAACCTCGTTCATTAGAGCCTTATTTTACATCATTGTTGGTGTTGTTGGAAACAAACGCTTTGTCAGGGTTCTTCAGTCTAATTATAAGAGTAAGCAGCATAGGAATGATGTTTATTACATGCAAACATACAGACTCATATTTATGAATATGTATAGTACAGGATATTTGGATTTTCGTGAGAGACAACAGGACAGTTACCGTTGTAAGCTCACCTGTTTATAAACAGAGGAAAATTAAACTTCATGCACACTGTTTAAACTAAACGTTCTTTATAACTGTTGTTAGATTAAATGTGGTTGGCAAAACAATTTTCTGCATTAAAAGTTTTATTCTATTTTACAACATAGGATAAAAGCATATGCTAAATAATTAAACAAACATTGAACAAAGCATATCTCCAGCATCAGTGTTGTTTTCAGTGTCTGTTATGGAACTGAATGAGGTGAAGGAGGCAGCACTGTTAACATGGGTAAGTCAGCTCTCAGATAATGTATCATCCCATAACACTGCGTTACTATATGACTGATGTTCTTTTGACAGCTAAATACTGTGTGTCCAGAGGAGCCTGTTAGCGAAATTATTCAAATGAAGAACGGACATCAACTCCTCAAGTTTGCCTACAAAATGTGAGATGGGATTTTAAAGCTCTTGAATGGTTACATTAGATTTGTGTTGCTTACTCTTATGCTGATATCAGAACGCTGACTGCAGTGTGAATGTTTTCTGTAGACAGGGGAAAGTGTCCTATGAGGGCTTGTTAGTGAGACCTTCTTCTGAGACCATACAAATCACCATCAACATACTGCAGAGTGAGTTTAAAAGCCTGACTCACTCTCAAACTATTACAGAAATCCACCTTTTGTTCCACAGAATACTGATAGTGACAGCATTTCCTCTTGTTGTATTTATTTGTTTATTGTTTCTTAGATTGTTTAAAAGAAGGGAATTTAAATCAGCAGTGATCAGTGTGAGGTTAGACAGAGGTGGGGAACCACCAAGTATGGTGGTTTGGTGGTTAAGCAGCTGTAAAGTTGCAGGTTTGTTCTCAGGTCACAGCACACTGTTAGTAAAAACAAAACATCCAGATATCAGGTCCAGAACTGTGCTTTGTCCCAACCTAATCTGAGCAGTGTTGCTGTGCTGGGTGAAGCCGATACCTGCTGACAGGGCCTGTCAAGCAATCGAATGGTTCCACACAAACATTAAAGATAACAAATGTTTACCAGATGCTTTTTGATTTGAAACCTTAAAGCTCTGCCTTGAATATAAACTCTCCTCTAGATGATTTTCACTTCAGCAGACGACAGAGTTCCCTCATCTTACAGAGAATTAGTCAAGACATTAACCTGGAGCTTCAACTCGCCAAGGTTCATGTTTGTGTCATTTCTCCTGCACTAAATAAGAGCTCACGGCTGATAAAGCATGTTTAAAAGAAATCATTTCATACAGATAGACTTGATGCAGCGCTTTTTTGATCTTTTCTGAAATAGTTACAGCATAGCTGTCATTGAGCATGTTAGCATCATCAATCATTTGTACATCAAATAGTGTTTTTATGAGTGTATATTGTGTATTTATACACTTTGTGTTTCTGTGCACAGGTAGTTCTTGTGCTTTGTTATTGCGGTTTTAAAGTAAACAACCTGGTACCTGATGTTAATGTAAAGACAGAGGTGAGTTTTAAACTAACCTGGTTTCTGTGGCTCTGTATTCAGTGCACTTGCAACAACTGTGACAGTAGATCACTTATAAAATCTCTCTCTCTCTGTCTGTCCTCTGACCTCTTTGTCTCTGTCTCTCTCCCTCTCTCTCTCTCTGATCTCTTGGTCTTTTTATAATGTCAGCTGATGATTGCATCCATGTTTCGTTTTGTGAAAGATGACACTGATGGTCTTTCTTTGGATGAAGGTCTAGATAAGTTTCTGACAAAAGACTGTAAGTTTGTTATGTGCTGCTTTGTCTCTTCTATTATTCACTGTGCTATTGAGAATTTAGTATATCCATTATGGTTATTTATTCATTCCTTCATGTTTTACGAATAATGTTAAAATGATTTATGTTTTGCTGGTCTATTAATCATCTCCCTCACATTCTCTGTAGCTGTATTAAATTTATCCTCCAGCAGTGAGAGCAGTTGTAGCTCACCGTTTTATACTGGTGAGGAGTCTCCAATCTTCAGCTGGTTCCACTGCCCTCCCAGAGTTCAGTTTCAACAGCTGTTCACAGTGGCCTGCAGCTCACTCAGGTAGATGCCAATCTGCTGGTAAACCTCTTAATCCTGATGCCTGGTGTCCACTACAGTTAACAGATCTTTAAATGCCAGTTTAACCCATCAGAGTGTGTGAGGTTACTGTGCCAACCTGCAGTGGCCTAAACAAATATGACATGAATCTTCTGATTGATGAATGACCAATTAATGCTAATACATCTCTGATCTCCAGCTCTCCAGTGCAGAAAACAATGAGCATGCCACATTTTCAGCTGAAGAGGCTCCAGAAAGAACTGTCACATGAGGGTGACGTGAGGGATGAACTGGAGAAAGAACTGGCCAATCAGATCAGAATCATTTCAGAGAAAGGTGCCTCAGATGGATGTTCTTGGTATTAATGAGAAATAATAATATAAATAAATAAAGCATTGACTATTGAATCTTCAGAGGGTCTGATCTCCCAGCTGCAGCACAGGATGGATCGTCTGCTGAGGAAAATAGGAGAACTAGAGAAGGATCATAATGCCACTCTCTCTGAGATGTTGGAGGTGGGATGTGAGAATTTAGCTTAAATAAATTCACTTTATATAAATAATTAAGGTTTTTGCCATTGAGTCATAAATATTGATTAAATTACTAGGATGCAAGAAACAATATAAAGTTTTATATTTATTTTAAGTTGTATGTTGTCAGGCAGTGACCCAAATTGAGGGCCTTCAAGCCCAAATTCTGGAAATGACAGAGCAAATATCCATGAAGGATGAAGAAATCAGAAATCTGAGTGAAGAGTATTACTTTCTAGATCATGAGCTGAAGCATGTGAAGAAACAAAATGTTGAAATAAATGAAAAGATCAAATCAATACGTAAAGACCACGAGGAAACTATTAAGAAGCTTCAGCAGGAGCTTGGTTGTGCTTCTGCGACTGCCACAGAGAAACAGGAGGAAGTGATTGTTCTATCAGCTGAAGTAACATGTCTAAAAGAGCAGATCTGTCATTACAGTGAAAAGGAACTGCAGAAGCAACAGGCGTTTTCTGTTTTAGAGGCAGAATGCAATGTGTTGAAGGAGAACTTAAGTTCTCTGAAGAATCAGTTAGCTGAGGCAACATCTACAACTGCACAGAAAGAATCTGAGCTACTCTTTCTCCAACAGGAGCTTTGCCAACAAGAGACCCTGAGAATAAAGGCTCAAGAGCTTAAGACTGCTAGGTGTAAGGAGTTTGAGGAGACTGTGAATGAACTTCAGGCCAAAATCCTAGAGGTCTCCACCCTTGCATCAGAGAGGGAAGCATGTGTGAGTTCTATTCAAGATGAGATGAAGGATCATCAGCTGAAGGCCAAACAGTCTGAAGATGATCTTCGCAAAGAGCTGGAGGAGAAGATTGGTACCCTTCAAAGAAAGCTAGATGCTGCCAGTTGTTGGGCTGCAGATAAAGATCATCTGCTGGAGTCTTTGGAACAGAAGCTGAGGGAGATGGAACTGCTGTGTCAACAAAATGAGAAAGATGTTCTTGAGACACATCAGGCAAAGGAAGAACTGGAGAAAAGGATTGGTGAGCTACTTGTTGAGAAACAACAACTGGATGACTGCCAGCAGAATTTGGAAATACTGAGAAAGGAACGAGACCACCTGTCAACTGAGATGACCTCTCTCAAAAAGGAAAACCTCAGTTACAAACAAAATGAAGTTCAGAAGCAACAGGAGTTTTCTGTTTCTGAGGCAAAAAACAATATGTTGAAGGAAAACCTGACTTCTCTTCAAAATCATCTAAATGAGGCAACATCTACAACTGCACAGAAAGAATCTGAGCTACTCTTGCTTCAACAAGAGCTTTGTCAACAAAAAACCTTAAAAGAAAAGTCTCAGGAGCTTGAGAAGACTGTGTGTGAACTTCAAGCCAAAATCCTAGAGGTCTCTACTATTGCTTCTGAGAGGCAAGCTCAGGTTAGTTCACTTCAAGATGAGATGAAGGATCAGCAAAAGAAAACCCAGAGGCTTAGAGCTACCCTGGAGTTGAAGGTGGGGAAACAAAGTGACTCCATTCTTGCTCTAAAAAATGTTGCCAAGCGATGGGAGCAACAAAATAAAGAACTTCTGGAGAAGCTGAAGACAATCTCAAAGAAACTACATCACTACAGTGATAAAGACCAGCAGCTGGTGGAGGCTCAGGAAAAAAACAAGTCTCTTGAGAACTCCCTACAGGCCAGCAGGAAAGAGATCAGAACACTGGAGACAGAACTGACTCTGGCTTGCATGGAACGAGACCAGGAGAAGGCCAGAGTGAAGTGCTTGGAGACTCAAGTTAGTTTACAGCTGAATACTGTGTAAGGATGGGGTGTCTAAACTCGGTTCTGTGGGGTCCTGCAGAGTTTAGCTCCAACTTGCCTCAACACACTTGCCTGGAAATATCTTGTCTGACTAGTAAGACCTTAATTCGTTGGTTCATGTGTTTGTTTCAGTAAGAGCTAAACTCTGCAGGACACTGATCCAGGAGCAGGATTGGACATGCCATGTGTCAGGAATAAGGAAGTGAGAGGGTATTTGAATTATCTGTCTGGTGTCACATGTAACTGTTTTAGGTGAACTTTGCTGACAGGCATCAGCGGGAACAGAGGAGGATGAAGGATGAGATGGACACACAGACCTCTGTCTCTCACATCCATAAAGTCCCAGAGTCGCAGCAGAACACAAGCACTGACAGTTTGGAGTCTGAGCTTAATGATTTGATGGATGCTAAAAGGTAACCTAACAAACCCACAAATCTACAGAGGTTTGTCTCCAGGAACATGCAGTGACCTGCAGTCTTAATTCTTTACCAGCCACTGGGCATCACCTGGTGTGACCAGCACTCCACAGGTACGGCACTCTGAGAGATGCATCAGTCACATCACAGTGAGTGAGGTAAAGCATGCTGGAATACACAGCACACTTCCCATCTTCTGCACCTGGCAGGTTATGAGGTGATTTTTACACTCTTTATTTATGAAGATCACTGGAACAGATAAAGCTGATGCAGAGACATAATCACGTTTTCTTGTTCTGCACTCCTCACTCTTTTCTTTTGGTACTGAGTGGCAGAGGTATTAAAGTATTTGTTTGTGTAATTGCTGTCATTGTTGTTTGTTTAGAAGACATCAGGTAATGTTGAAGTGGAGAAGACATTATCTGGTCTGCACTCTGTCCACTCTCAGCCCAACCTGAAATCCCACCATTTAAAATCCGTCTCCATGAACCTCTTCAAGGAAAGTTCTGCCCCAACAACTTTATTTAAAACAAACAAACTTGAAGGTCTGTCAGGATATTAACATGCTGTGTAGCACATTCATAAAAAATATGATTGCAAAACTATGCAGTACTGTATAAAACCTAGTATTTGTATGTTAATATGTTCTGTTTCTGTGCAGAGGACAAACCCAAGCATGCTGCTGATGACTGGATGCGCATCGCTGAACTGCAGGCGCGAAACAAAGCCTGTCTGCCTCACCTAAAGAGCAGCTATCCGCTGGAGTCCAGGGTATACAGATAACTGCCATATGTGCTCATCTCTCAGATTCACAGCTGTTGTTGGTGGACGTTCAGAAGTGATTAAAACTCTCTGTTCTTCTGCAGCCCAATATGGGACGTCCTTCTTTCACATTGACAGATGAAGACCTGAAGATGGGTGACCCTCAAGAGACCATCCAACGTGCTGCTTCACACCTGCATGCATCAGTAAATGCATGCGGCGCGCATGCTCAGAAACGACCAGGATCTCAGTGGCCAGACACACCTGAGGTATGACAGCAGCTCAAAGCAGTACTCAGTGTAAATATAATAGTTTATTTTAAACTGCAGGCTGTGCAAAAGATGTATTTATTAATTATCCAGAAAACAAAATGAAGAATGTGCAGAGTATGTCAGACTTAAATTTTACTGCTAGTTGTATATTTGTATAACTGTGTATGTGACAAATAAGAATCTTGAATCTTTATTGACATAAGCTGACATTTTAAGACACTTTAAGACGATACTCTCTTCACAGGTGGAGTTGATTAGCTGCTTCTCTCGGGCAGCAACAGCTCAGAACAGACATGTTAACACTGTCCAAAGACTTCCAAGCTCTCAGGTACAGTAGTTTTGTGCATGTGTGTGTGTTTTTTATAGTGAAATAATATCAAGTGGTGTTTGGTAAGGCACCAAAAGAAACCCCTTGGGATTTTTTGACTTGGCAACTGCTAAAAAAGTGCCCTAAAAACACCCTAGCATAATGTTCATGACTGCTGTGTAGATAAGCATCATTTATAAGTCGTGGTAAAAATCTAATTCTTTTACACCTCTAGGCTAAGCAAAGACAATCTGTGACATTTACAATTACTAATACTCCAAACGGCAGCAGTGGTGGAAGCCTGCTGCACCGTGGGCTCAGTAAGAGCAGGAAAAACGTCTGTAAATCTCCTGCAGCATACAGCCGAGCCCTGCGCTGTGCGGTGAGCACCACTAAAAGATCTCCTGCAGCATACAGCCGAGCCCTGCGCTGTGCGGTGAGCACTGCTAACAGCACGTCTCCTCAGGTCCTAGTACTCAGAAAGTCTCCCCTCAACAGACCTCTGAAATCCTCCAAAGTAAATCAAGCAGGAGTCTCTGTTAGAGCAGGACAGGTGTGAGCGACACACACGTCACACCATCTTTAATCATAAATGAATGTTTGAGACCAATGGTCAGCAAACTTCTCACAGTGCAGTTTTTAAAATGTTCTTATTCATCATTGTGTGTCTAGACTAACATGTTAAATACAGAATCTTTTATCATAATCTGCCACATATTATCATTAAAGTTGCAGGGGTGTAAAGTATTTGTTTTTGTGTGTTTGTTTAGGCATCACAATAAGTCACTGCTCTGACAGATATATTCTCAAGTGTCTGTATCTGCTGATATATGGAGCAGTACCGCTTCCTTTCACTGATATATTCTCAAGTGTCTGTATCTGCTGATATATGGATCCTGTCACACTGCAGGGTCTCTCACCTGTCTGTGATCTGGGTTATTCTGTGGTGTTGTGAGTCTGTGTATGTTGGGTGGTGGAAGGAATCTCTTTTCTAAACCTGCAAATTATGATGCAGCTTATGAAATGCTCTCTAGAGCTACAGTGAGAATGTTTCTTCAATGTAATTTCTATATTTTCACACTCTTCAAATTTGACAGTTACATTTTTTCTTTTAGAAATTTTGTTACAAGTTTCTGTCCCCACAAAGGTTCACAAAACATTCATGACTGTTTTCCTGTTTTTTTTTCTGTTGTCATTTTAAATTCAAGTATTTGCAATAAATTAATTTTGTACATGTTTGTATTAAGGTGTCTGTTCATTCTCCAATAACCATAAAATGAATAATAAAAAACAGCTGTTATTAAGAAGTCAGATTTTTCTTCAATTCAAATGCTTGCATTTTTGACTAGCAGAGTTATTTACCAGACCCATGCCGGACTGTACATTATATACATTGAAATGGACTACAAACAATAATACTAACATTTGTAAAATTTTTTTTTTTTTACAGTATGAATAAATTTGTAGGAGTTGATTATCAAATTAAACAATACACACCAAATTAATAATTTTTATTTTTCAGACATCCTCTACAATCCACTAGGTGAAAAATAATTCCCATCAGAAAATGATGGTAAGCATATCACTTTCTCATTGCTTTTGGATGAAAGATTTTATTAGATTTTTTTAATATTATGTGGACAGTCATTGCAGATAAACTATTTATATGACTTAGTATTAAACAATTCGTTTTGTGGATTAGTCATGAAATTCTGCTTAATATAATGTTTCACATCTGTGCAGACATTACAGCAAACTGTGATAAAGCTTAAACAATATCAGGTGATATATAAAGAACACACACGAAGAATGCAAACGTTGTCTGATGTAGTTTCTGTTGTACCAACTCACAGGTCACTGTATGGCACAAATCATATTCTCAAACACATCCACCCAGAGTTTATTCTTCTGAACTATTAATGCACCGCACAGTGAACACAAACTCATTTTAACATCATGCCCGGTCTGCAGAACAGACTCAGCAGCTGCTGCGCGTCTAGCGCATGCGCATGTGCAGACTGTGTTTGGGCCCGTCCACCCGCTCCAGCTTCTCGAAATGCCTCCGGGCGTTGCGGATGTTGATGAGAGTGGCGGCAGAAGGTATGGACGGGTCGGACATGATCACCATGACGTATGTGTTGGATGTAAACACGTCAATAAAGGCCGCAAAGTTGGAGTTGCGCACCTCCATGCTCTGGAACGAGGCTGCCAGCTTACTGCAGCTGAGCTTAAACTGCTTGATGATGTTACTGATCTTCTCGAAGCGATGGGCGTCACGCTGCTCTTTACACTGATAATGGGAGATCACCAGGAACGTGGCTCTTTCGAAAAGCAGCACCTCATCCGCCTCAATAATCTGAGCGAAGTTGCGCAGGTTGCACTCGAGCTGCTGCACGTTGGGGATCAGCTGATAAACAATACTGGACCAGGCTTTATACAGGGTCTCGTCCCAAATGGACGTCCGGAAACAGGTGCAAGCAAGCGGGCGAGAAAGTCTCTTCAGATCGTCCTCGCGCTCTTTAAATATCAGATCCCTCTGGTCTTCCTGGACCAAATCCATCTTGTGCACCAGGCAGAAGATCTTGGCATCGGGTGAGTTCTGCAGGATGGCTTCCAGACAGGACTGGTAGTAGTGCATGTCCTTCTCCAGCTCTCGGCTCTCCACGTCGAACACGTAGATCAGCACCTCCACGTTGCGGAAGATGTTGTCCCTCTGACTCGTGAAGTAGTTCTCCATGAACGTGTCCTGGCCGCCGCAGTCCCACAGGTTCAGCACCAGGTTGCCCAGGAACCGGACGTGCGAGTGCTCCACGTCTATGGTGGCCCCGAGACGGCGGGTGTCTCTGGCGATGTAGTTCGCGAAGATGATGGACCTCATGCTCGTCTTTCCCGACCCGCTTTTGCCCATCAGCAGCACCTTCTTCTTCATGGCTGTACCGGACATGACCGACGATAACCGGGCGAGCCGCAGAGCAGCTCTCCAAAAGCGAAAGTAAACTGACGTCACAGGCGCGTGACACGAATCGCCGTCTCGTGAGCTGGCGCCAGGGTTGCCAAGTCTGCCTTTTAATCCCTCGGAATAGGGTGACACTGGTTTTATTTTTTCGTGGGTTAAAAGTTTGCATGAATTTTGTTCTAGTATTGAAACATGTCATTTAATCCTAGCATTGAGACATGTTACATGACTTTTATTGAACTGAAATACTAGTATACATTTACTGTGCAATACTGTACAGTGATCAAGGTCGAATTGTGTGTAATGCAGTAACAATGGATGTAAAATATCGTTTTTAAGTATGGGGATGACATTTTTTGAACTTTCATATTTGACCTGTGGTCACTGGGCTAGTTTTGGACTAATTTTGTTTGGCATGAATTGGGCTGTTTTTATTAAAGAAACATAGAACATACATAGAACATAGCTTTGTACATGTTCAAATATTAGATACTTATGCTATACGGTATGCAGCACATAAAAATAAAAATGAATGACTATATTAATAATGATAATAAGAAGAAGTAGTGGCTCTCCAATAACGATAACAGTATTAAATTGTTTCGCAATCCTGGCAACCCTGGCCGCGACAGGACCCCAAAGCGATTCTGAAAGACTTTGACTGCCCTATTCAGTGCCTGATTGAAGATCGTTTACGTTTAATATATTTACGTTCATGCATTTGGCAAACGCCTTTATCCAAAGCGACTTACAGTACATTCAAGTTATACATTTTGTAGGTATGTTTGTCCTCTGAGAATTGAACCCACGACCTTTGCGCTGCTAACACAATATTCTACCAATTGAGCTACAGGAACACATATCATCTGAACATATAACATTACACAGAGTGTCTAATAAATAGGGTATAGTATATATGGACAATATACAACCAATAAAATTGTTCTGCTGTAAATAGATCAGAATTATAAAACAGATTGTACTCATTACTTCTGATATTGCAGTTTTCTAATATCTTCAGGCTAGTAACAGTATTCCAGATTGTTTATCAGATTGAATTTTTTGTTGTGTAAGGTGTGAGCATGACCTTCAGCTGTGATATCACATTCACTCAGGCTGTGGAGAAAAACAACACAGATCAGATCCTGTGGAGAACTTCACTGTTTGATTCTTGTCTCATTTCATGTGTTCATATATTTAAATATTCATTTACTGTAATTTAAATTATTTCAGTACTGTAATTTCATGTCAGTTTATTTTTTAAGCAGCAGTGTAATAAACAGGGAAATGTTATGAATACTGACCAATCAGCATCCAGCACTGTAACAATGGCTTACAATACTCACAATAGTTATAACTGTCTGACTGTACATTATCCTGGTTATTAAATGGCTAAATAAATAAATGAATAAATACCAAACAAATCAGTTGTTATAAAATGTATTATATGAACAGAAAGACAGTGGCGTGATACAAGAGATGTGAATGTAGCACATGAATAAAAACAATTTGAAAGGTCTCAGTGTTTACGCTGAGAAAATCTTATTTCAGTATCTTCAGTTTACAGTGAGGATCCTCCAGTACATCAGAGAGCAGCTTCACTCCTGAATCTCCTAGATTATTATCAGACAGATCCAGTTCTGTCAGGTGTGAGTCTGATCTCAGAGCTGAAGTGAGAGCAGCACAACTTTCAGCTGTGATATCACAAGCACTTAACCTGTAGCGAGATAAACAACAAACATGGTTGCTGAACATGAAATGACAAAGCTGCAATTAAATACAAATTCAACACTTTTTAGTAATTGTTGAAGACATCTCAGTGGCTTCTTAGAAGAACTCCACACAGTCTTTTAATCAAAAGTATACCTTTAATAACACAGACTAACTGTTCAGGTCAAACTGTGATGAGAGATCTTTCACTTATCTGCTTATAATTCACATGCCAGCCATATACTGATTAATACAAATAAACTGGTTAAAGGTTTTGCTTTTAAGGGAACCTGCTTTTATAAAGATTAAGTTGTAAATATTCAAATATCCATTGGCTAACTGTGAGTGCCCGCTTCAAGTTTGAGTCTTAGAGGTATTCCTACTTGTAAAAGTAGCTTGTAGACTGGGTTTATTATTGGCTCTTATGGCAAAATGTTAAATGCTTTCTCGTTAATAAGCTGCTTTAGATAAAAGCATCTACTAAATAAAAAAATGTAAATGTTCTGGCGAAATGACACTTTTGAAACTCTTGAAATTATAAAGTGATTAAAGTAAATGTATTAATATTTTAACAGTCGACTGAATGTTGTTAGTTTAACTTACTGGATTCTTCTGGTTCTTTGATCACAGGTAGCAGGTTCAGAATAACTTCACATAATGTTGGATCTCCTGCACCAGTGAAGCATCACCCAGTTCATTCAGACAGTGGAGCAGAATGATGGATTTCCCTGGTGACTGATTCTCACTTGTCTTCTGTTTGATGTACTCAACAGTTCTTGTAGGAGCATCTCATGTGTGTCAGTAGATCTTGTAAGAGATGTAATTGTGCGTGTAGGTGAGCGACAGTTGTTTTCAGTGCAGGCGGCAGGCGGCAGTAGAGCGTCTCTCTCACTCATCAGCCGCAGAAGAAGAAACAGCAGCAGGAGAAGCTAGTCTCGTCCGGAGAAACAGTCGCGTTAAACAATGGAGGAAACCGCTAAAAAAGAGAAAAAACAAGCCGAAATCACGGAGGAGAAGGACAAACAACCTGCAGGCAAAGAGAAAGAGAAGAAAGAAGAGCAAGAGCTGGTGAGAGAGACAGAAACACACAGAGATTGAATCCGCCGAGTCACTGCAGGCCGAATTCTGCAACCCATTCAAACACAACATTTACCATTAAACAGCATCCATTACAGAGTTACTATTATTATTATTATTATACATCTGAGTCAATACAAAACACTTTAAAACATCATAGCTGAACCGATACTTTAATAACAACAGCTCGATTGCACCAGACTGCGGGTAGTCTAGGAATGTAAATGATTACATTAACTGTGAACATATTAAAACAGGCTTTTATTGAACGTACAGTATGTAGACTTACTGCTAGATAAGTAACTTAGTTGATCTCAATAGAGGAGTCAGTTTAATGTCTGACCCTCACTTCTGTCAGGCAGGAGTGTGTGTGGGGATCAGTGTGGTGTTAAAACCCAGCTCACAGGGTAAATGAATTTAGTTGATGTCTTTCTTGCAGTCAGAGGAGGACAAACAGCTGCAGGAGGAGTTGGAGATGCTGGTGGAGAGACTGAGTGTAAGTTGAATTTATTACTGTTAAAGTTTCATTTAGACACATTTGTTTTGCAGCTGTTTAATAAAAACAAGTGCAGAACTAACTTTCTTAATAACTATCCTCTTGGACATTAGTGAATGTTACTGTAAAAAATGCTTTTTAGAATCTTTAATGAAAATGTTCTGTCAAAGATTATTTCCAGGAGAATACACTGTTTGACTCCAGAATATGTCACATCATTACAGAAGTTAAAAACATTCTGTATGCATTTCATTATGATTTTAATGCAAATTTCTATTCTATAAAATTCAGTCACGTGCAGCTGTGTGTTCTCTGTGTTTCTCAGGAGAAGGACACGTCTCTGTACCATCCTGCTCTTGAAGAACTGCGTCGTCAGATTCGCTCCTCTACGACCTCCATGACCTCTGTGCCTAAACCACTCAAGTTCCTGCGACCTCATTATGGCAAACTGAAGGAGATTTATCAGAACATGAGCACAGGGGAGAACAAGGTGTGTGTGTTTCACAGTGATCACAGCTCTACGGCTGTTCTTTCAGGCTGATGAACAGCTCTACGGCTGTTCTTTCAGGCAGTTTTAGAGTTGTTAGTGAAGGTTTGTGTGCAGGATGTCTAACAGCTGTGTCTGGTTGACAGCATTTCTGTGCTGATGTGGTGTCTGTGCTCGCCATGACGATGAGCAGTGAGAGAGAGTGTCTGAAATATCGTCTGCTGGGCTCTCAGGAGGAGCTTGCCTCATGGGGTCATGAATATGTCAGGTGGGTTAACCCAATTCACAGCCTAGATCATCTGCAGACATATTCATTGTAGCAGGCTGGTGACCTTCTAACAACTGTCATCTGTGTGTAGAAATGCTGTTTTAACCCTGTACTGACCTGTGTGTGTGTGCGCGTGTTTGACACTCAGACTAATTCTGCACTGACCTCTGTGTGTAACCTGTGTATGTTTGTGTTTCAGGCATCTTGCAGGAGAGGTTGCTAAGGAATGGCAGGAGATTGAGGAAGGTGATAAAACCCAACAGGAAGTTTTGCTGAAGCTTGTTAAAGAGATTGTTCCATATAACATGGCCCACAATGCCGAGCACGAGGCCTGTGACCTCCTCATGGAGATTGAACAACTCGACATGCTGGAAATGTACATCGATGAAAACGCTTATGCTAAAGTCTGCCTTTACCTGACTAGGTGAGTGACACGATTACCCACAAGCCCCCTGAACACATGACTATGAGTTTCCTCTCTAATCTGTGTCTCTCTCTCCTCAGCTGTGTCAGTTATGTCCCCGAGCCGGAGAACTCTGCTCTGTTGAAATGTGCTCTCAACATCTTCCGCAAATTTAACCGTTACCCAGAAGCCCTCAGACTGGCTCTGATGCTTAGCGACATGGAGCTGGTGGAGAACATCTTCACTTCCTGCAAGGACATGTATGACATGCATGTAGAGAGAACATCAGTAAAGCTGGTTTCACTGTCTGCCTGTTAAAATCAGCCTCACAGGATGACCTTGTGTGACCATTAGATCATAGATGGTCACAACTGAATTAAATATATAGTGTGTATGTGCTGCTTTCATTTAACTGAACTCCCACAGACCAATTACACATCATCACTTCCACAAGTTACTTACATACTGGAGTCCCAGAATCCAGTTTGAGTGAGATCTGTAACCAAACAAACTGACCTGACATCAGATCTACTGTGACAGATCTGATGTCACATCACTCCTGCTGGACATCACTCCTGTATAACATTAACACCCAAACACTAAATCTATTAATTGTAATTGTATTGCAATTGTAACACACTCCTCTGCTGTGTGTGTGTGTGCAGTGTGATTCAGAAGCAGATGGCCTTTATGTTGGGTCGTCATGGCATGTTTTTAGAGCTCAATGAAGACGTGGAGGATTATGAAGATCTGACGGAGATCATGTCTAACGTGCAGCTCAACAGCAACTTCCTGGCACTTGCTAGAGAGGTACACATGCCAGTACAGAGACACCGCACACACCAGCACAGAGATACACACCTGGACAGACACTGCATACAACCGCACACTGATACCACCATCACCCGCACAGAGACACTGCAGACCCAGCACACAGATTCACACCCGCACAGAGACACTGCAGCCACCTGCACAGAGACAATAGCGACACCTCACACACCAGCACAGAGACACTGCAGCCACCAGCACAGAGATTCACACCTGCACAAAGACAAAGCAGACAGATCACACACCAGCACAGAGACACTGCAGCCACCTCCAGCCTCTTTACAAACATAAAGAACCAAATTATTTCACATTAGTTGATCTTTCATGTTTGTTCCCCCACAGCTGGACATTATGGAGCCTAAAGTCCCAGATGACATCTACAAAACCCACCTGGAGAACAACAGTGAGTTCTTCCTCCACGATTAATTCCGTTTGAAGTTCAGTTTTATTGATGTAGCACTTTTCACAGTGTTACAGTGCATTACATATAATGAACACTAAAACACTGAAAAAAAGCCTGTTAAGCACAGAATACACGCTATTATTGCAAATATGTATGAGATCTATATCAATAATTATTAATTTAGGGACACTAGATTTATATTAGGTTTATGAATAAAGAGTTGACTGAACTGGTAAAACTACAACACATTTGAACCATTTGAACAAATGGACGTGCATTAGAAATATATTATTGTTTGTGAAGGCTTATACCTCTCAGTGGTCTGTGAGAGGGTAATATATTCAGACTGCTTTCTAAAACAGTATGTACATCTGCGACTGTGACGTTATCAATTAACATGATAGATGACAGGTGTCATATAATGAAAGATATGCCATTCCAGCTTGCATGGAGATGGCACAATGTCTTATGGGACAGGCGTGTAAAGCATTTGCAATAGTACCATAAAATATGCACATTATATTTACACCATAAAATATACACATTACACAAAAATAAAAATGCTAAGAGCTAAAAACATCTGCTGGGTCGTGCTGTTGTTTGGCAGGTGTTTGACTGTCTGTGTTTCTCAGGGTTTGGAGGCAGTGGGTCTCAGGTCGACTCTGCTCGCATGAATCTGGCCTCCTCATTTGTTAATGGCTTTGTCAACGCTGCGTTCGGTCAAGACAAACTCCTCACAGAAGATGGAAACAAGTGGCTTTACAAGAACAAGGACCACGGTGAGAACAGAGCAATAAAACTCATTCATCTCAGTGTGTCTGATTCATCAGTCAACATTATCAGACAGAAGAACCTCTAAAACTTCTCTGCTGTGTCTCTTTGTGCGGTGTGTTTCAGGCATGCTCAGTGCTGCAGCTTCTCTGGGAATGATTCTGCTGTGGGATGTTGATGGAGGTTTGACACAGATTGATAAATATCTTTATTCATCTGAAGACTATATCAAGGTACACACACACTTAGTCAGTCAGTAATACACACACTCTTCTGTCCCTGTTCATGGTGTTTTTGTTTCCATGTTTGATGTGTTTGTACATTTCTCTCCAGTCAGGGGCGCTGTTGGCGTGTGGTATTGTGAATTCAGGTGTTCGTAACGAGTGTGATCCAGCGCTGGCCCTGCTGTCTGATTATGTTCTACACAACAGCAACATTATGAGGATTGGAGCTATTTTTGGGTAATTAACAATACCACAAATTATTTCTGCAGTATCCACATTTTTGTGCTTACCCTCCCGCCTGTAAACATGACCAGGGTGTGTGTGTGTGTGTGTGTGTAGGCTGGGTCTGGCATATGCAGGTTCTAACAGAGAGGATGTTCTCTCACTTCTGCTTCCTGTCATGGGAGACTCAAAATCCAGCATGGAGGTACAAGAGTGTCCAGCAGTTTCTTTACTGAAGACTGCAGAGATACAGTGTTTCTGTTTTGACTCATCTGTTTGTGTGTATCTGTCTGTGTGTGCAGGTGGCGGGTGTGACGGCGCTGGCGTGCGGCATGATCGCTGTGGGCTCATGTAATGGTGATGTCACTTCCTCCATCCTTCAGACCATCATGGAGAAGAGTGAACAGGAGCTAAAGGACACATATGCCCGTTGGCTGCCCCTCGGCCTTGGACTCAATCACCTCGGTAAGAACCCAAAAGAAAACAGCTTAGATTATTACATTACATTTATGCATTTGACAGACACTTTTACCCAAAGGGACTTACACTACATTCAAGGAATACAATTGGTCGGTACTGTATTTTTCTCTGGGAGTTGAACCCACAACCTTTGTGCTGCTAATACAGTGCTCTACCAGTTGAGCTACAGATCAACACCTCCTGTCTTTAAATCGCTCAAACTCTTCCTCTAATATAACAGAGACCTTGTCTTTCTTTTTCTCTCAGCTTGATGTCACTTCCTGTGATGTTACATCACAGAGCCAGTCAGAATCCGTGATTCTGGCTGAGTCCTGATTGGCTGATGAGCGTTTTGATTGTGTGTGTGCAGGTAAAGGTGAAGCGATCGAGACGACTCTAGCAGCCCTGCAGGTGGTGTCTGAACCCTTCCGCAGTTTTTCCAACACACTGGTGGACATCTGCGCATATGCAGGTGATTTCCATGCATAGGTTGTCCTCATTAAAAATCTGTTCATTAAACTGCTCTGTCAGGAATCATCAACATAAGCCAAAGATTATTCCAGTGTCCAGAACACACAGTGTTGTGCTCGTCTCTCTGCCTCATCTCTCTCTCTCTCTCTCTCTCTCTCTCTCTCTCTCTCTCAGGATCTGGTAATGTTTTGAAGGTACAGCAGTTGTTACACATTTGCAGTGAGCACTACGACACTAAAGACAAGGATGACGACAAAGAGAAGAAAGACAAAAAAGACAAGGATAAGAAAGAGGCAGCAGGAGACATGGGCTCGCACCAGGTGTGTGTGTGTGTATATACAGGTTTTTTGTATTTGTGAAGGTCAAATGTAGGGTCAAACAGTGAAATATCATGACAGCCAACTTGTGAGACATTTTACTGGTTCTTGCTAAATAAAAAGACTCATAATTCTGCCAGATCATAAAATATGATGTATATTGACCTATAATTGACCTATAAAATGATCTCACTAAAATAGTCAAACAAACCTGTGTTTCTGTCCTGTAACATTCATGTGAGTTTGTCAGACTCATTCTGCTCTCTGCTGCCTCCACAGGGTGTGGCAGTGTTGGGTATTGCTCTCATCGCTATGGGTGAGGAGATCGGCTCAGAAATGGCTCTGCGAACATTTGGTCACCTGGTGAGTCACTCTTAATATTGTGACAACATTGTGAATATTGCAGTGTGACCTTTAGTTTTCTTTTCCTTCCTAGATGTCCAAAATGTTTCTGATTTAAGCCTGTGTTAAACTTAAAGTTCAACAATGCAGATAGTTTGATCCATTGACACAAATCGGTTGTTAATCTGTCTACTTTAAAGAAACTTTTCAACAGTTTAATTGAGTGAATAATGTTTTGTAATAAACTTCAGTAAAAGTTGACTGTTCTCACACAGTATCGGAATTCTAATTTGTTTTATTCTCATCTGTGTGTGTGAACGCATCTGTTGTCAATAATCTGTAACAACATCTAAAGCATGTGCTGTGCTACAGAATTCATTCTCTGTATGTGTCTTCTCTCTCTGATGTTTGGCCTGCAGCTGCGTTACGGTGAATCCACATTAAGAAGAGCTGTACCGTTAGCACTCGCTCTGATCTCTGTGTCGAACCCGAGGCTGAACATTCTGGACACACTTAGCAAGTTCTCACATGACGCTGACCCAGAAGTGTCCCACAACTCCATCTTTGCCATGGGAATGGTTGGCAGTGGTCAGTCACCACTTTGTCTGTATTACTCCAAAGTGAACGATGATATTTGTAACATTACCTTGTACAGTAATAACAGACATGAGTCACCCGCTGATGACATCACAAAGTTCATCAGCCAATAAGAATGTGCCATTGTGAAGGTTACAGTTTGGTCTTCTTCCGCAGGCACTAATAATGCGCGTCTGGCTGCTATGCTCAGACAGCTGGCGCAGTATCACGCCAAAGACCCCAACAACCTCTTCATGGTCCGACTCGCACAGGTGGGCTGCACACATCAGGATCAGTATAATAGAAAATAAACATTTTCATTGTACCTCAAAATCAATAAAAATCATAAAGAAAAAAGTATATTTAAAACATATGACCTATTTCAGGAGCTTTAAGAGGTCTGTCTCTCTCTAAGCAAAATCTGTTTTCATTCTTGTGGTTGTGGAGTCAAATTTGACCAGAATGTGTTCTGAACTTCACCTGTCACTAGTCATGTTTCCATCCACGTATCTTTATGAGCAGCCTGGGCTATCACAAAAAACGCTGGATGAAAATGGCAGGATGAGCATAAATTCAAAAATGTACATGAAACTGCTCTTCAATAGAAACACATTTACAGAATAAAGTCTTTGATGCGCATCAGTATAGTGACCTAAAATGGTTTCTGCTATTGCATCAGCTTCCATTTTTCTTTACATTTACATTTAGGCATTTAGCAGACACTTTTATTTAAGGGGACTTACAAGGTGAGGCAAAGAAGCGATAAATCGTAAGGAGGCAATAACATCAGCCGTACACAGTTTCAGTTTTTACCAAGAGTACAACATTTCAGTGCTGGGTAGAGGCGATACCTGTTGGGAAAAAAGGAGAAATTAAGAAATAAAGCATCATTAAGATGATTATCTTAATAATACTTGGCAGTTACTAATACTTGAAGTTAATCAGGAAGTTTAGATTTTGTTCTCTTAAATTCACTCGATATAAACACCATTTACAAATGTTCTATGCAGTGTGTCAGTTTTGTGCATAAGTTCAATGTCTGTGTGTGTGTTTCTCAGGGTCTCACTCATCTGGGTAAAGGTACATTAACACTCTGTCCGTACCACAGCGACCGGCAGCTCATGAGTCAGGTGGCTGTCGCTGGACTGCTCACTGTCCTCGTGTCCTTTCTTGACGTCAAAAACAGTAAGGGCTGCAGTCACTGATTGTGTCACTGAGACTCCACATCAGATTGATGTCACACCAGAATCTGTATGAATGTTCTCTTACTCTCTCTCTGTCTCTCTTTCTACAGTAATCCTGGGTAAGTCTCATTATGTTCTGTACGGGCTGGTGGCTGCGATGCAGCCTCGAATGTTAGTCACATTTGACGAGGAGCTCAGACCTCTTCCAGTGTCTGTTCGCGTCGGACAGGTGTGTGCGTGTTTCATGTGACCTCAGTAATGTCCTCCTTTATCAGTTATTAATAATATCTGTCTCTCTTTCTCTCTAGGCTGTGGATGTAGTGGGTCAAGCTGGTAAACCCAAAGCCATCACAGGTTTTCAGACTCACACCACACCTGTGCTGCTGGCTCACGGTGAGAGAGCTGAACTAGCCACAGAGGAGTACATCCCTGTCACACCTATCCTCGAGGGCTTCGTCATACTGCGCAAAAACCCCAACTATGATGCGTAGATGCCTGCAGACAGACGCACATACTAACAGGGACCTGAGACACACCTGTAAAATATATCGAGACGCTGCGTTCTGTCACCTCTGCTGGTCTGTCTCTCACATGACAAGATGGTTTCCTTCAGCAGGACATGATAACTAAAGCTCTTTCTCTCTCTCTCTCGATTTCATTTTGTAATTAGGGCATGAAGCACGTGTGAGTTTGTGTCATTCTGCTAAACGTTTTCTCCTTTTCTGAATTGTTTTGTTACTTGTTCTGTAAAAGGTTGAGATGCAAAAATAAAATACTTGTGGTAAGTTTAAAGCACATCTTTATTTTCCAGTTCATGTCATGAAACAATATCACAGGAATGTTTTACGCAAGACTTTCAAGTTCATGTGACTTCCTTCAGAAAATTTTTGGTCTGTGAATGTAGCAATCTACATGAAAAACTTTCACAAATGATTTACACAGAAACTGATTGTCATGAACTCATTAATAATCAAAACTGCAGTATCTGCTGGTTACTTCTTGTGATGGTTAGTCTTCAGGAAGATTTCAATCCAATACAGCAACACTAATCCACCCAGCATGGCCACAGATCAATGTCCTCTGAGCCCATTACCAAGTTATAGTTATAATTTGACTCATTAATATTCATGCGCCCTATGACGTCACGCGTGGACGGGATTCCCTATTGTCACCGATCCGGAAGTGCCGGTCGGCGGTTTCCGCCGGAAAAGGTTCCGTCCGGTCCAGACCCGTGCAGAACTGAACAATAAACGACGCGCCTGTGAGAGTGAATATGTCTGTATGTGTTTCATATACGTCTCATATAGAGTGAGACATATAAAAGCGTTTAATGTGTGTAGTACATGTTATAATCAGCACGGATTACTCCTCAGGTCATGTACAGCAGGACTGTAAGTGATGGACTGCACAGTCACTCAGCAGGACTGTAAGTGATGGACTGCACAGTCACTCAGCAGGACTGTAAGTGATGGACTGCACAGTCACTCAGCAGGACTGTAAGTGATGGACTGCACAGTCACTCAGCAGGACTGTAAGTGATGGACTGCACAGTCACTCAGCAGGACTGTAAGTGATGGACTGCACAGTCACTCAGCAGGACTGTAAGTGATGGATGCAGTCACTCAGCAGGACTGTAAGTGATGGACTGCACAGTCACTCAGCAGGACTGTAAGTGATGGACTGCACAGTCACTCAGCAGGACTGTAAGTGATGGACTGCACAGTCACTCAGCAGGACTGTAAGTGATGGACTGCACAGTCACTCAGCAGGACTGTAAGTGATGGACTGCACAGTCACTCAGCAGGACTGTAAGTGATGGACTGCACAGTCACTCAGCAGGACTGTAAGTGATGGACTGCACAGTCACTCAGCAGGACTGTAAGTGATGGACTGCACAGTCACTCAGCAGGACTGTAAGTGATGGACTGCACAGTCACTCAGCAGGACTGTAAGTGATGGACTGCACAGTCACTCAGCAGGACTGTAAGTGATGGACTGCACAGTCACTCAGCAGGACTGTAAGTGATGGACTGCACAGTCACTCAGCAGGACATCACACACCGCTTTGCTCTGGTGGACACATGATGTGTTATTGCTTGTGTGGATGGACATGACAGGCAATATGACAGGCTTACCAATATTTAATCTAATTAGATTACATAAATGATCAGATTACAAACTGAGGTGTGTCACCATTTACGTGGTATGAATCAAACCAGACTGAACTGATCTTCCAGATGATTTGAGAGAGGTCACAGTGAGGCACCACATCACTGAAAAACATTCATCTGTTCTGTTTCTCTCTGCTGGAATGAGCTGCCAGCCTCCACCTGATCTGCTGAGACCATCACAACCTTCAAAAACCTACTGAAAACACAGCTGTTCTGCCTTCTAACTTTAGATGTTCATCTTTCAGTAGTTTCAACTCTGTTTCTTGTACTTGTAAACAGTTTTGTGGACTATGCTTAATGTTGGCTTTTTATACAAAATGTTAAATGCTCTCTCATTTGTAAGGCGCTTTGGATAAAAGCAAATGCTAAATAAATAAAAATGAAATAATTTTTTTTATAAAATTTTATTAGTTGTGTTTGTTAAATCAGGTACTGGTTAACAGTTTATAGAGACTACAGCTTGTTCAGAACACTAACTCTTATCATATTTCACCAATCACCACTGGTCAGAGAATCCTAGCAACTGCATAGCAACGTGCTGACAACTGCCACAACATCACAGTGTCCTGGCACCAAGTTTTGCACAGACACACGTGCGCAAAACCTGATAAAACCAGCAAATTACAGATCAGATAAATCACAGATCAGATAAATCACAGATCAGATAAACAGCACCATCTTGTACAGGACAGACCCAAATTAAGATACCAAACCATAATCTGGTTTGGTATCTTAAGCCACTGAATGACATAACTCAGTTTATCATCTCTGTTCATGGTTTGGAACATAGATTAATATTTTACTGACCTACATTTGACAGAAAGAACTGTCCAAATGTGAGGTAGAAGTCACCTACCTCACAGCGTATGTGTGTGTTCATCTGTCAGTCAGGAAACACTCCAGTAATGACATCTGGCTGTACTGACACCTGCATGACTCTCAGCCTGTCAGAGATGCTGCTCTTTGCTTCATGATGATTTTGATGTAAATATAGTAAATATTTCTTCTGTTCTTTACCTAAAGAGAAAGCATGTGCTGTGAAAATAAGTCTGTATTCTGTAAAAATGTTTTTGTTCCATGTGACCTGCACCGCCTCTGTGCCGGTGTTACAGACTCAGTAGTGTGCACTTTCTTTCAAGGAATCATGAAACAATAAAACAGGTTTTTGAGATGTTAGCATGATGTAAATGGATTATTAAAGGTTCTGTAAGTAATGGTGTCTTACCAAAGGCATTATTATTAGTAGTAGTAGTGTTTATTTTGTTAATGCAGTTTAATGCAGTGTTTATCAGCCCTGTTTCTGGAGACAGCAGCACATGATGTTCGATTAGAGAGACACCCAGGCTGTCACTGACAAAATTAAAGGATAATTCATCCAAAAATAAAACCATTACTATGTTTTCCATTATTTACTCACCTTCATATCATTTCAAACCTGTATGACTTTTTCTGTGTTCTTCTGAGGAACACAAAAGAAGATATTTTGGTGTGTTGGTAACCAAACAACAGTGACACCCATTGACATCCACTGTATGAACATAAAACCACTGAGACATTTCTCAAAATATCTTCTGTGTTCCACTGAAGATAAAAGCATGCAGTATTTTAATATTAATGTAACGTTTAATATTGACATGTTGTCAGTTGTATTATTATTATTATATGCTGTCTTCTATAAGGTGTGACGTCACAATTAAACGCAGTTATTGTTGCGGCGCAGTGCGAGTAACGCGCAGCCGTGCATGTGTCGGGAGCGCGCGCACAGACCCACGTGGTGTGCTGCGTCCTGAGGCGCACGCGCGAGCGAACATGGCGACGCGCTGACAGTGAGACACACAAGAGAAAGACAGACAGAGAGAGAGAGAGACGGTAACGAGCTGTGAGCACTTCATCATGTGTGTGTGTGTGTGTGTGTGTGTGTGTGTGTGTGTGTGTGTGTGTGTGTGTGTGTGTGTGTGTGTGTGTGTGTCTCTCTCTCTCTCTGTCTCTCTCTCTCTCTCTCTCTCTCTCTCTCTCTTTTTTTTTTTTTTGTTCCTCTCTCTCTCTGTCTCTCTCTCTCTCTCTCTCTCTCTCTGTGTGGGTGGGGGGGGGGGGGGGGGGTTTGTGTGTCTCTCTCTCTCTCTCTCTCTCTCTCTCTCTCTCTCTCTCTCTCTTTTTTGTGTGTGTGTGTGTGTGTGTGTGTGTGTGTGTGTGTGTGTGTGTGTGTGTCTCTCTCTCTCTCTCTCTCTCTCTCTCTCTCTCTCTCTCTCTGTCTCTCTCTCTCTCTCTCTCTCTCTCTGTCTCTCTCTCTTCTCTCTCTCTCTCTCTCTCTCTCTCTCTCTCTCTCTCTCTCTCTCTATATATATATATATATATATATATATATATATATATATATATATGTATATATTATATGTATATATATATATATATAAAAAAAAAAGAAAAAAAAAAGAGGCAGATCATGCGAACAGGATAATTTATATATATATACATATGTTATAAAAAAAAAAAAAAAAAAGAAAAAAAAAAAAAAAAAAAAAAGAGTATTTTAAGGGAAAAAAAAAAAAAGGGGGGGGGGGGGGGGGGGGGGGGGGGGGGGGGGGGGGGGGGGGGGGGGGGGGGGGGGGGGGGGGGGGGGGGGGGGGGGGGGGGGGGGGGGGGGGGGGGGGGGGGGGGGTTGGGGGGGGGGTGGGGGGGGGTTGGTGTGGGGGTGGGGTGGTTAAAAAGAGGTTTGGGTTTTGTTTTTTTGGAAACATTTTTGCACTTCGTACATCATGTGCACTTCATGTGAACATCATGTGCACTTCATGTGAACATCATGTGCACTTCATGTGAACATCATGTGCACTTCATGTGAACATCATGTGCACTTCATGTGAACATCATGTGCACTTCATGTGAACATCATGTGCACTTCATGTGAACATCATGTGCACTTCATGTGAACATCATGTGCACTTCATGTGAACATCATGTGTGTGTGTGAGGTGCACTTCATGGGACCATGTGACCTGATGTGCACTTCATGAATGTGCATCAGGTTGTGAACATCATGTGCACATCATGTGAACATCATGTGAACATCATGTGAACATCATGTGAACTTCATGTGAACATCATGTGAACATCATGTGCACATCATGTGAACATCATGTGAACATCATGTGAACATCATGTGAACTTCATGTGAACATCATGTGAACTTCATGTGCACTTCATGTGCACTTCATGTGCACTTCATGTGAACATCATGTGAACTTCATGTGAACTTCATGTGCACTTCATGTGCACTTCATGTGTTGTGCAGGCTGGACTATATTTGGCTCTTGTAAAGAGAGCTGTGTGAAATGAACCCTCTCCTAAACATCAGTGCAGTTTCCTTCAGTGTGTGTCTAGCTGCAGATGCTTCATTCATTCACACACACAGATCAGATCTGTTTTACACACAGTTCTGCAGTGTTGTGAGACTTTAGTAATAATCTGCAGATTTTGGACAGTATCAAGATATTTTGTTATATATATATATATAAAGAAATCTCATAGTGGATGATGTTGTGTGTGAAGTGTTAAGTGTGACGTGTGTGTCCACAGAGAGCAGGACAGTGTGAGTTAGTCTAATTAATCCTCACTAATATAATGGCTGGTGTCTTTGTAAGCGTTAATGTCTCACACTGATGAGTCTCCAGACATGTGTAATGAACCCCTGACATGCTTAGACATTATAATCACACAGTTTGACACAATTCATTCTTGAATACAGAATGCTTGCTGGTGTTCTGGCAGCTTAACTGGTAGAGCATTATGTTAGCAGCACTAAAGGTTGTGGGTTTGATTCCCAGCAAACAAACATACTGATCAATCGTATAATATGAATGTACTGTAAGTCCCTTTGGGTAAAAGTGTCTGTCAGATGCATAATATAAAGAAAGCCCATAAATGTCAGACCAATGGGATTTGATTTCTCGGTCTGTCTGTCTTTCTCTCTGTCTCTCTATCAGAATTTGTCAGTAGGTGCTGCGTCTCGATGTGGATGCTACGGGTGAAATGAATAAGGCCACTCTGTCCGGACCCCCAGTGGCCCCACCCCACCCCTCCGTCCCTCTTCCTGCTCCCTCCCCGGGCTTGCCCCAGGTAACGCAAACGTCTCTGTTTGTTACTCTGCTGTTGTTTCATACAGTAGCTTTGTTATTATAATGGTTAAATATGTCTCCTCTCTGTAGCCCAGTTTTCCTCCTGCTCCACCCCCAGTTGTTTTCGGCACCCCCCCACCACAAATGAACCCTGCAGCCCAATTGCGGCAGGTGCGTAACACTAAATATAAACCTTTGATTAACCATCAGACGATCCACACTATGCATTAATCTGGCCAAGAGCTACCAGCTCAGACAGGAAGTCACCTTCTGACTGGCATGTAAACTAACCAACCTCAGTTTGTTTTGTCTGTGTGTGTCGTTCACAGGTGGGTAATTATAAACTGGATTATGATACAATAATAAAATTATAATGAAAAATTGCATAAAATGTGTTCAGAAATTCTGATAATCCAACAGTGATAAGTAATTAATATTTCATAAACATAATTTAGAAATTAAACAGAATACTTGTTTTAAAACTTTCTGACTAAACTAAAAGCACATTCAGAGCAAAATATTGCAAGGTTAACCAGTAGACAGTTAAAATCAAACAGATATACGTGCAAAAAAAAAGAGTTTGTTGGGTATCTGAGTGTCCGACCCTCTCCAGTTCCTCCCAGCTCTCTCTAGTGCAAGCGTATGTGAGATCTGTGTGACTGAGGTGCTTCTGGGAGAAATCTCCTCTCTGCTTCTGTGGCTGGTATCTTCTGGGTTTTGACCATTGACCTGTGTGTCTGGCTTTCTCTCTCTAGTTTGCCTCAGGTCCTAGAGCTTTACCACAGCAGGTACTAACACACACACACACACACACACACAGACAGTGAATGAAGGCCTAAAACATACTCTACACAGGTATGGCTCTCAGTAGGCTTTTTGCTATGCATGCTTGATTTCATGCATTAATGCATTTCAGAAAGTGTTGCATTCAAAAAATGCAATCTGACATGAGTATTGTTGCTGCAGGGGGAGCCACAGTGGTCTCTCTTTTTCCTCCCTCAGGTTGTGTAATGTAATTCAGACTTTCAAGTTTAAACTGTGGATGTGTTTATAATCAGCTAGTTGTGTAATGAAACAGAGCTGTGAAGTGTGTAGAAGACGAGCTGCATGTCTGTAATGCATTATGTTCTTGTGTAGAGTTTGTTTCACACACACAGGGATGGGAATCAGTTCTGATGAAAGTCATGGCGACAGCTGTGGTGTTTATATTGTGTTGTGTACACATCAGTGGAAGAGTTGCACATTATTTTTTTCACATTATTATTTTGCAGTATCCAAAGAAAGAGTTGTGATTCCCAGGCCCACACACCCACTTTTACACACACACTCCCTCCCTTACACACACACGCTCCCATATAATGTTTAAAATGCTTGTTTGTTTGCATGCTGCTGTGTTTTTCTAACTCTGTGCTAACTGAGGTAACACACTCTTCATCTCTCTGGCTCTTCTGCTGTGTGTGTGTGTGTGTTTTTTTTTTTTTTTTTTTTTTTTTTTTTTTTTTTTTTTTTTGTTTTTTTTTTTTTGTTTTTTTTTTTTTGTTTTTTTGTGTGTGTTTTTTTTTTTTTGTTTGTTTTGTTGTGTTTTTTTTTTTTTTTGTTTGTGTGTTTTTTTTTTTTTTTTTGTGTGTGTGTGTTGTTGTTGGTGTGGGTGTGTGTGTGTGTGTGTGTGTGTGTGTGTGTGTGTGTGTGTGTGTGTGTGTGGGTGTGGTTGTGTGTGTGTGTGTGTGTGTGTGTGTGTGTGTGTGTGAGTGTGTGTGTGTGTGTGTGTGTGTGTGTGTGTGTGTGTGTGTGTGTGTGTGTGTGTGTGTGTGTGTGTGTGTGTGTGTGGTGCTGTAGGCTGGATTCAGGTCATTGCAGGTAATCATCAAGAGCTCATGTGGTTTGTTGCTCTGTGTTGGCATTTATCAAATGGATTTCTGTTCAGTGTTAATGAGAAATATAAACAACACTTCTGCAGGTAAAACAAAACAAATAATTATATTTGTGACTTTCTGTGTTTTTATTTTATTTCAGCCATACTATTCCAGTCGGCCCACTTTACCTGCCAGTTCTGGGCGTGTTCAGCCAAGCTCCGGCCCTCGCCCCATCTCGGCTCCACACGGAGCACGCCCCCCTCATGTGTTCCAGCCCGGCCCCTCCCAGATGATGATGATTCCCCAGCAAACAATCAGCTTCCCAAACTCACAAGGCACCGCCTACTATATACCTGGCCAGGTAAGTCCCCAGACTCTCTTTCACACACACACTCCCCCTCCACACACATACTTTTACACACACACACACACACTCTCTCTCTTTCTCTGCCTCTCTCTCACACACATACACACACATTTTCACACACACACTCTCTCTTTCTCTGTCTCTCTCTCACATACACACAGACACTCTGTCCTGGTCAGGTGACTGTGTAACACTACACAGGGCTGGGGGGGCAGACGGACAACTAGATTAAAACAGTGATTGTCTCACTCTTACATCTGATGGAGTGTGTGATAAGTGCAGTAAAATAGAGCGGTTTTGTGTTTAAAGCCAGTGTGTGTGTGTGTGTGTGTGTGTGTGTGTGTGTGTGTGTGTGTGTGTGTGTGTGTGTGTGTGTGTGTGTGTGTGTGTGTGTGTGTGTGTGTGTGTGTGTGTGTGTGTGTGTCTCTCTCTCTGTCTCAGTACCGCCCCTCATATGTGACCTCTCAGCAGTATCAGGTGGCCGGTTCTCCTGGTTTTTACCCTGGTACCAGTCCAGCTGATTATGGTATGTATGAAGAACAAAAACTCTGTGTGTTTGTGTTACTGTCTTTGTTTGTCTGTGTGTGCGCATACGTGTGTGTATGTGTGTTCTCTGTGTTCTTCTTCTGAACATCACATCTCATACTTAATTGAAATAGTTGCTTGTTTACAAGTTGACTATAGGGCTGCAGGGTATATCGAAATATCAAAATGTGCATATTGCAACAGTTTACAATAACGAAATAATTTAATGCTTCAAAACATTGTGAGTAATCAGTTTTAGGTTGATACAGAGAAGCTGACACGCACATGTTATGTGGAATATGTTTCTTTTCTCAAAAAGAATGAGAAACATGTATGTTGGTTACATAATTTTAAGTTTTTAAAAATATTTTAAATGATCGCATATGATTGTATATCATGTCAAAGGATCGCATATCACATCAAACATTACTGTTAGCAACTTTATCTTGTTCTATAACAAGACACTGTTATTGTAAAAATTTCTACTTGGAAAGACACGTCTTGTGACAACTTCATTCGCCATCAGTTTTTTTTAATATTTCTTCCTCTCTCTCATGTCTGTGGTGTAAACAGCAACGGTTATTTTTAGATCTGTTGTGATTGATGTCTTCCAGCCTGTAGAGGGCACTGTCACAAATCTTTCTCCTCTCAAAATGTCTTTCCTGTATGACTCTAGTTAATCATCAAACCAAACTGTGTGCCAACATGATGAAAACACACACACATCATTTTGTAGAAATGATGTGTTGGATGAGTTTATTATTTTTGTCAGCTCACTCCTCCGCACCACCGCCACTTTTCACTGGACACACCTGTCTTGCTTAGACAGAGAGAGGGAGCTAGTGAGGAGTTTTAATGTGACTTAGGAATCGATTTGAATTAAGTGACAACAGAATAACAGACTGCCTCATAAAATACATTCATATACTGACTTCAAAGTATCTGTGAAAAGTAAAAACAAAAGAAATAGGTAGAAAATGTCAAAAATACGTTTGTGCCCATTAAAATCTTTTAACATATATTTTGGTCAAATCAGTCAAAATTCTGCTTGTCTTTCACACAATGATAATTTTTTCTCTGAGTGTCATAAGAAGCGTCCTGCTCTAAAACTTTTTAATCTTGTCATAATGTGATGCCACTCTCAGCGTGAATCTGTGTTTTTTAGCTGGAGCGTATTACTCAGCCCAACCCCAGTTTACACCACCTGTTGCTCCCACACCTGTTATCATGAACCCTGCCCCCCCACAGCAACAGGCCCCACCTCCTCCACAGCAAGCCCCGCCCAAACGTGAACGCAAACAGGTGAGATGCACACCTTTTTACTCTACCATAGACATCCATCAGTCCTCATGTTAAAGTTCAGCTGTATGTGCTCCTCTCTCCACTCCTCTCTCTTTTTTGTGATCTCTGTTTTTCTTTTTTCTTTGTGTTCTTCTCTGTGATCTTTCTCTCCTGTGCTGTTATTGTCAGGTGAGGCTGTGTGTGACTGTACAAGTTGTTCATTGTGGCTATAATCTCTCTGCACATGAACTGTGGCAACAAATTGTTAACATGATTCAGTTCGGACTGTGGAGGTTGGCTATGTACGTGCTGCTTGTTCTTTGGTTACATTTATGTGTTAGATTTGTGTATCATTTGTCCATCTCAGATCTGTTGGTGGTGGTCTGAGGTTGTGAGAATCACAGTTCAGAAGGACAGTGTGAAAGTCTGACACATCAAGGATGAACCTCAGAGTTTGATCTTCTGGTTTCTGTGATAGCAGGAGCTTCTCTGTGGTGGTTGTGGTCTCTTTCTGGGCTAAAGTTGTGTGTGTTATCAGTGCTGGCACACCCATTTAAACCAGTTTAAAAGAAACATTTATAAAACGTTAGCAGCTGGAGAATGTGTAGATCTTATAAGTCCTTCTACAGGACTTACAGGTCTGTGTGTGACGTGTGCAGCGTGAGGTCCGCGTGTGACGTGTGCAGCGTGAGGTCTGAGGGCTGTTCAAATGATTCACTCCTGTTATCAGGTGTTTTTGGGAGCTCACAGCTACGTCACACCACTGAGCTTTGACCAGCAGTCACTAGTTCAAACAGAATGTTTGAACTAGTGTTTCAGAGGAAAACGAGAGAGAGAGAAGCACTGCTGGAGAAATGAAAGAGAGAAAGATTTTAGTCACTCACATTTTCCACTCAGTCTTCTGCATATTTCTGCTTCTAATTTTTATATTTGTGAAAATTAAATCTGTAACAAATTGAGCTTATATTAAACTACCTGTTTAATACAGTAATAATACAGCTGTTTACCCTGTACAGAATCTCCTATATAACCCAGCGTTATTGTCTGTGTAATGACATTCTAACATTCTTTATCTAACGATACAGCTTTATCTATAGAATCCAGTGCAGTGTAATGTAGTTTATATCGGTCAGTTGTGACATTAGCGACTGCACTGTAAGGAGTTTCTCTCTCTGTTTCTGAAGAAAGTCTGTTGAGTTCACTTCAGTTCTGTAGCTCCACGTGGCTCTTCAGCGCCGCCCCCAGCACCCCCCCAGTCTAAGTTTGGTGGGCGGGACACATTCCTGTTCTCTGAAGGCCAGACTCTCTCTCTTTCTTTCTCTCTTTCTGTTTTTCCTTCCCTCCTGTCCTGTACGTGAGAGTTTGAGGCCCACTGTGGACACAGACTGTGTGTGACTCTTCAGCCCAGTGCAGAGTGTCAGACTCAGGCTGAGGAGTTAAACTTGAGCTGCAGGATGAGACGGGCCTAGCAGAACTCAACCTCTCCCGACCGGAGGAGAGGCAGGTGGGAATGTGCTGCCTCGTGTGTGTGTGTCAGGGTTTACCTGGTGACTTGTCTTTTATTCATTGTCTTTGCAGACAAACAGTCTGTATGTTTTTTAATGTTGTACATCTGAATGTCTTTTAAAGGGTCGTGTTTTTCAACCAGTTCAGTGCTGTTTTGCATTCACTACTTTTTAAGGTACTTGACACAGCGTGTGTGCGTGTGTGAGACATTTGTGGCATATTTTGTCTGTTGCTGCTCTGATAGACACATCTTGGATCAAGTCACTCGCTGTTGATACTGTTGGTTACTGTTGTAACTTCTGTTCATTCATGGTTCAGTGTTTGTTTCCATGTACTCAATGTCAACAGCCATGTTCCTGATATGTGCTAAATCTCTCCTCTCTCTCTCTCTCTCTCTCTCTCTCTCTCTCTCTCTCTCTCTCTCTCTCTCTCTCTCTCTCTCTCTCTCTCTCCCTCTCTCTCTCTCTCTCCTCTCTCTCTCTCTCTCTCTCTCCCTCTCTCTGTCTCTCCCCCCCCCCCTCTCTCTCTGTGTCTCTCTCTCTCTCTCTCTCTCTCTCTGACCTCTCCCCCTCTCTCTCTCTCTAGATAAGAATTAGAGACCCTAATCAGGGAGGTCGTGACATCACAGAGGAGATCATGTCAGGGGGTCGCAGTGGTTCGACACCCACACCCCCCCAGGTATCACACACACCAGGGCAGACGTACAGCTAATACACACCTACAACCCCACAGGTGATGAATACACACCTGAAAAAGAATTAAACACACAGCATAGTTGAAGGGTGAGTTCACACCAAAATGAAATTCTGTATGTTTGTCTATTATTTACTCACGCTCATGTCAGTCTGTGACTTTTCCTTCTGGGGAACGTGCAAGTTTAAAAAGCACCATACACAAAATTTATATGACTTGTGTGCTATATTCTAAAGCCATACAGACAGAAATGTGACACACGTCCCTCTCACAGACAAACCCCACACACATCTGTACAACCCTGTAGCTGCTTCTCACCTACACACACCTGAACAGCCCCGTGGGTACAAACTCACTCAGATATGTTGTGTTTTTTCTCTTTCAGTCGCTGCTCTCTGGTTCTGATGTTGGAATCGTAACGCAGCCCAGTGGTGATAACGCCGCACCTGCAGTCGTCATGACTACCAGAGCAGCGTTTCCCATCCCTCCAGGGGAAAGCCCCCTACCTGACACCCCGCCCACTCCCCCTCCCACCAGTCCGATAAGTGACACAGTGGATGCTCCACCCCTTGCACCTGCAGACCATACCCACGTGACACCTGCTGTGGTGGACACGCCCACAGAAGTATATTCTGCTGTATCGGCCCCCTCCAGTTCTAACGGTGCTGAAGCCACACCCATCAGAGATAAAGAGGAGGGGTCAATGACAGTGCTTTTGCCTGTGCCCACCCGCCAGGGGGAGCCAGCCCTGGAATCTCCAATAGCGCAGCCAGAAGAGCTACAGCTTTTCAATGGTCTGACAGCCGGGGTGGCCCATGCTCACAGCAGCTCCAGAGATGTTAGTCCTATCGCTGAACCCGACATCACTAAAGAAGCTCCACTGGTTACCACAGAAACACCTGTTAGGACTGTCAAGACGACAGCTGTTGTTAAAGCTATGCCTCCTCAGGTTGTCAAAGAGAACCCCGCTACAGTTGCTAAAGAAGTGCCGGCTCCTGTTGTCAAGGAGTCTATTTCTCCAGTTGTTAGGGATACCCCTGCTTCTGTTGTGAAGGAGACTCCTGCTCCTGTTGTTGCAAAGGGAACTGCTCCTGTGGTTGCCAAGGAAATGGCTGCACTGGTTGATAAGGATGTCTCTCAAAAGATTATTCAGGACACTGTTGTTAAAAAAATTCCTGTTCTGAGTATGAGACAAACCCCAGAAACTGTTGCTAGCAAACCGACTTCATCTGTTGTCAAAGAATATCCCTCACATGCTGCCAAGGAAACCCCTGAACTCATTGTCAAGGAAACCACTGCCCCCTCAGAAGTTGCTGTGAATGTTTTGAAAGCCACGCCCCCTACGACAGAGGAGCAACAGAGGACAGATGGCATGCCTTCTCCACAGGCCACGTCCTCTGAGAAAACTATGCAAGGTGTGTCTTGTGAGGGCTGAAACATGCTACATCTAAACTTGAATGTACACACTTCTAGCTTGTAGTTACATGTATATGCTTGACAAACGCTTTTATCCAAAGCAATTTACAGTGCATTCAAGGAACACAATTGATGAGTACTTGTGTTCCCTGGGACCCTACTTGTTGCTAACACAGTGCTCTACCAGTTGAGCTACCGGAACACTGGGTTGACATCTGTGTGTATTTGCAGCGGTGTCTGTGCCAAAGAAGAAGAGAAAACTGAAGGAGTTGAACAAGAAGGACACTGGTGATCTGCTTGATGCCTTTAAAGAGGTGAGGGAGGAGGTGAGGGAGGAGGTGAGGGAGGAGGTGAGGGAGGAGGTGAGGGAGGAGGTGAGGGAGGAGGTGAGGGAGGAGGTGAGAGAGGAGGTGAGGGAGGAGGTGAGGGAGGAGGTGAGGGAGGAGGTGAGGGAGGAGGTGAGGGAGGAGGTGAGAGAGGAGGTGAGAGAGGAGGTGAGAGAGTGTCACAATACAGACTGTGATATTGAGGAAACACCTCAGAGTCAGAACTTCTGTCTGTACAAATGTTTTCATTTCAAGTTTATGTATGTTACTGTTCACAGTTTTACAGAAAAAAGTTTTTATAAACTGCTTGAGACATAAAACAGTGTAGAAATAAGGACAAAAGAAAAGATAAAAACAGGAAAAGTATAAAATACATGGTGTTATTGCAAGTGTGTTCATAAGATGTTTATTAGCATTGCTAGCTGTAGATATAATTGTCTATATGATTGTAATTGGACCATTATTTTTAAAGCAATATGGCGTATTCCAAACGATGACAACAGATGAATTGGTAGTTAATATTGTAAAAGTATTTTTTACACAGGCATAATTTAAAAACAAAGCAGATTGTACAGCTTTGCTTGTGTTTCCAGTGTATATCCAGTGTATATCCAGTGTATATCCAGTGTATATCCAGTGTATATCCAGTGTATATCCAGTGTATATCCAGTGTATATCCAGTGTATATCCAGTGTATATCCAGTGTATATCCAGTGTATATCCAGTGTATATCCAGTGTATATCCAGTGTATATCCAGTGTATATCCAGTGTATAAACTTTGTAATAGACAATAATAGACAAACAGACAGAATTTCAACAGTGAAAACTTTGATTTGATTGCACCAAACTAGCAAACTTTGGCAGATTGAGTTATTCATGTGAATGTGAGGGGGTTGTCAGACTAAATCTGTGTGCAGTGACTCCACATGACTTTGATTTATAATGTCAGTTTCAGATGTGTGATCAGAAAACTTGTTCTCTGTTGGTCAAAAAGTTTAACAAGTCATTTTTCAGTGTAAAAGGAAATTCATGAAGAAACGTTCAAATGTCTTTTGAAAGCCTGTGACCCCTGAGCCAGAGGCCATGCCTTCAGTGAAGGTGGAGTCAGAAAATGTTGCCCCGGTGGCTCCAACCCCTGCAGAAGAAGTGGAGGAGACATGGGAGGAGAAGGAAGATAAACTCGATGCTGAAAACATCAAACCTCAGAGCCCCACCACACCCACCGAACAGAAATACCAGTATAAAGAAGGTAACATCACAGGGTCATGTTGTAGTAAAATTTCTGTGCTGTAAAACATAGACATTTTATTGGATGATTCGTGTTTGAAGTTTTAATATAGTTACTCCATGCACACCTGTGATCCCCATCTTAAAATATAACAAGTATCTTCCAGACAGTGTGGGGCAAACTCAGTTTCTAAATTTTAATGTTTGTGACACACCATCACATTGTTCAGTGAATACTGAAACTGTTCATGTTTCCCGCAGATCAGTGGAAACCCATAAACCCAGAGGAGAAGAAGAAATATGACAGAGAGTTTCTGCTTGGCTTTCAGTTCATCAGTGCTAGCATGCACAAACCTGAGGGGCTTCCACAAATCTCTGATGTCGTTCTGGACAAGGTGACTAAACTTGCACCCACATACACCCACCCACAACCCCCCCATCCCCCCCCACACACCCACACCCACCCACACACCCCCACACACACACCAACACATAAACACCCCCCCACACACACACACACACACACACACCCACCCACACCCCCCACACACACCCACACATAAACACACACACAAACACAGTGTCTCCCTCTCTCTCTCACACACACAGACACCCCCACACCCCCCCCACACACACACACACCAACACACACACATACACACCAACAAACACACACACTGACTGACTAAACTGTCTCTCACTCACAGCTGCTGCACACACATGGTTTTATTTCTCTCTCTGTAGGCCAATAAAACTCCTCTGAGACAGTTAGATCCCAGTCGACTGCCTGGAATGAACTGTGGTCCAGATTTCACTCCCTCATTCGCTAATCTCGGCCGTCCATCAGTTGGGGGACGTGGCCCGGTCAGTTGCTATGGCAATATCAACTGAACTGCATTAAATGTTGAAACATGGATCATGTTATGATTAGTTATATTTGTTTATAAATTCTTACATTAAACATAACGCTATATAAGCATTCTCTCTCTCCCTCTTCAGCCGTCGGGTCTGAGTGGCCCCCGGCGTTCAGGTCAGGGGCCTCGTGGTAAAGAGCCGCGCAAGATCATCGCGAGCGTCTCTCTGAACGAGGATATTCAGCTGAATAAGGCGGAAAAGGCGTGGAAGCCGTCTGTGAAGTGCGCAGGACATGCAGATGAGGACGACATGGAGAGTGTGAAGACGCAGGAGTTGTTCAGGCGTGTTCGTAGCGTGTTGAACAAACTGACGCCGCAGATGTTTCAGCCCCTGATGAAGCAGGTGACTGAACTCACCATCGACACGGAGGAGAGGCTGAAGGGCGTGATCGACCTGATCTTTGAGAAGGCCATTTCTGAACCCAACTTCTCAGTCGCCTACGCCAACATGTGTCGCTGTCTCATGGGGGTGAGAGAGAGAGTTTACAGCTGATAATAACACGCATGTCACAGGTTAACAGAGCCAAACACAGACCACATTTAGAAACATTTGTGGTGCGAGACACTTTAGAAGAATAGATTTTTTTTGCATTGTCACTTTATTTTTATGAGAATTAGTAAGTTCATTGTTGTGCTTTGGTGTGTGTCTGTGTGTGTGTCTGTGTGTGTGTCTATCTGTGTTTGTCTGTGTGATCTCTTATTGCAGCTGAAAGTTCCTACGTGTGATAAACCGGGAGTGACGGTGAATTTCAGGAAGTTGTTGTTGAATCGCTGTCAGAAAGAGTTTGAAAAGGACAAAGATGATGATGAAGCATTTGAGAGGAAACAGAAAGAGCTTGATGCCGCCACAGGGGTATAAACACACACACACAAAACACACTTACACAAACAAAACACACTCATACACACAAAACACGCTCACACACACAAAACACGCTCACACACACAAAACACGCTCACACACACAAAACACGCTCACACTCTCACACACACAAAACACGCTCACACACAACACACACACACAAAACATACTCACTGAATGACACACACACACACCAGAACAAAACACTGAATGACACACACTCTTGCAGTACACACACAGACTCACAAACACGTAGACACACACATAAGGGTGATTATTGCTGTGTTACTGTTTTGACAGCAGTATTATGTATCCCACAATGTGCTGCGGTTGCATCACTTTCTGCATGCATCCTCTTTCTTACTCACTGTGTCACTGGACTGCCAAAGGTTTGATACAAAATAGCATTAAAAGTGCAATATAATAACTATGTATATAATTTATGTTTCTGAGATAACTGGACTCAATTAAGCATGTAAAACATTTATCATTACACACTGTGTACTGTTTTACATAATAAAATGTATGTAAAATATACTATACTGTATACTGTATAACTGCTGCACTGTAAGCAGTAGACAGTGTTCCATAATAACTGTTGTCGCTTTGTGACCTCACTTCCTGTCTCCTCCCCTTCAGGAAGAGGAGAGGCAAAGGTTGAAGGAGGAGCTTGAAGATGCCAAAGACAAAGCACGTCGACGGTCGCTAGGCAACATCAAGTTTATCGGTGAGCTGTTCAAGCTGAAGATGTTGACGGAGACCATCATGCACGACTGTATCGTAAAACTGCTGAAGAATCATGACGAGGAGAGTCTGGAGTGTCTGTGCAGACTGCTGTCCACCATTGGCAAAGATCTCGACTTCGAAAAGGCAAAGGTGAGGCGGCCCGTCATCAACCTCCTGTTTCATCTGTCAGGAACATTTAAGATAAATCTGCAAGAGTTAAACACACACACACAGAACATCCTGCTCATGCTGATCTGTGTCTTCCAGCCCCGAATGGATCAGTACTTTAATCAGATGGAGAAAATTATTAAAGAGAGGAAAACATCTTCCAGAATTCGCTTCATGTTGCAGGACGTTATTGACTTACGACAGGTGAGTGTGTGTGTGTGTGTGTGTGTGTGTGTGTGTGTGTGTGTGTGTGTGTGTTATGCATGCGCGGAGTGTGAGTACTTATACATCTATCTCTGTGAGGAACAGTGTGATCAGTTATATCATCAGAGTGAGGACAAAGAGAGTAAAGTGAGACATTTTGGTCCTCACTTTCTGACCCCTTTAAATGGCTGTTTAGGGGGTAAGACTTGTTTTTAGTGTTAAGTTTAGAATTAGGTTAGGCAGTTAGTTGTGATAGTTAAGATTAGGGTGGAGGGCTAGAGATTGTATTGTGTCAATAAATGACCTCACAAAGATGCAAGTGTAATCTTTGCAAGCTGTACAAATGTGTGTGTATATGTCTGTGTGCACACACTCTGTAGCCTCGCTCTCGCTCACTGGAGTCACAGCTCTAGCTCCAGTGGGCGTGGCTTTGGCTGACATCATCTCAGCTGTTTAATGCAGAGCTGCTCCTGAAGATGAGTGACTTTGCCAGAGGGTGAAACAACTAACACCAAAACAATGACACCTGCGACCTATGTGAAACAATCACTCATCCGTCTGTTAAATTTATGACATTATATTACTGTAAACACCACTTTTGAGACATTATCTTCTGTAGCAGTCAACAGATTCATTTGGAAGCAGTATTTCTTTTTAAAGAGTTGTTTCAGAATTTTGTAGTGATATTTAGTTTTGCTTCCCAGTGTTTTTGATGCATTTCCTCTCTCTCAGAATAACTGGGTCCCGCGCCGAGGAGATCAGGGTCCAAAGACCATAGAGCAGATCCACAAGGAGGCGGAGCTTGAAGAGCACAGAGAGCAGGTCAAAGTTCAGCAGCAGCTCCTGTCCAAAAAGGAGGGCCGAGGGGGAGGGGTGGCGGTTCTTCTGGGGCCCCGCGGTGGGCCACATATGCCCATTTCCCGTGGCAACCAGGTCCCTGACGATGGCTGGAACACAGTGCCCGTTTCTACCAAGAACAGACCCATTGACCCCACGCGCCTCAGCAAGATCACCAAGGTCTGATCAAATATTTTTACTGATCAAACCCTCAACAACACAATCTTGGTAAATGGAAATCTAGACTCGAGTTTGTGCCGAACTCTTCTGATGTTTGTCCTTCTCATGTAGCCAGGAGCTTTGGACTTCAATAATCAGCTTCTTGCCCCTGGAGGTAAAGGAACATGGGGCAGTTGGGGTAAAGGGAGCAGCGGGGGCTCAGGAGCCAAACCTGGCGACAGCAGTGAGTGTGATGTTTTTATTAAAAGCATGAGACAGCAGTCAAAGACTTTATTATTAACAAGAAGCCGCAGTTCTGTTACTTTAAAAGGGGGAAAGTGCAACGCTCAAAATGTCAGCCTAAGTGAAGGAAGCCCCACCTACCAGTATAAAGAGCCAATCATACATTGTTAAACTTTGGGGAGGGGCTCTGTACACAGTGCTGTGAGGTACTTGACAGTCTTTGCACATATGCAGTATCTGGAGCAAGCTGGAAAAAGGGTTTTCAGTGCAATTTTAAGAAACTAAATTTATGGTACTGTTGATGTCAGATTTTGTTCTTTTAATATATTGTTTTTTTGTGATTTGGTCTTCCTCCCTTCAGGCAGATGGGACTTGGTCTTGTATGACTGAAATAGCTGGCTGGAGGCATTGCAAATATGGTCACTGTGTGCAGAGACTTTACCGCAGTCTAACACTCGGTTTATGTTTATATGTTTGTGTATCAGCTCAGGATTCAGGTCGCACAAGCACTCTGAACCGATTCTCAGCTCTTCAGCAGTCTGCCTCGTCTTCCTCCTCCAGCATGGACTCTGAAAGGAGAATTCCTCACAGGTCAGAGGTCATATCAGCGCTTGTGTGGCGTGACCCTTCACCGCGTCCTCTGATGATGCTTGTATTCATGTTGCAGGAGCAGCTCCAGTCGGGAGCCGAGTGATCGTTTAGAGCGCCGTGATGAGCGCCTGGACCGGGGTGGCGACCGTTATGATCGCCGTGATGACCATGGATCCGACCGGCCGGACCGGAATCGGCCCACGATGGGCAAGCGAAGTTTCAGCCGTGATAAAGAGGAAAGGAGTCGAGAGCGAGATCAACATCCCATGGAAACGGTTCACCGCGTGTCCAGCATGATGGACGAGCGAGAGAGAGAGAGAGAACGAGGCATCCGTGACAATGGTACAGTAAACTGAGGCCAAACTAACACAAAATTACAATCTCATTCTGGATTGATCTGTAATGGTAGTTTCTCTGCAGTGTTTTTTGCCTGTGTTGTAGTCACCCACAGACTCACACCATTGGTTGAGATGTTGACAGATGTTTTGCACACAGCAGCTTTAATCCAGAACCAACTTCCATTGTATTGTGGAACAGTGTTTAACCTGTTGTACTGTGTGTGTGTGTGTGTGTGTGTGTGTGTGTGTGTACACAGTGAAGAGAGGGACCGTCCTCACTCCACCACCTGCTTCATCTAAACCTGCTCTGAGTGAAGAGGAACTAGAGAAGAAATCTGCTGCCATCATAGAGGAATATTTACATATCAATGACATAAAGGTACATGCACACACATGTTTGTACATTTATCTTTGTGAGGACATTCATTGACACAATAGAATCTCTAGCCCTTTACCCTAAATTTAACCATCACAACTAACTGCCCAACCCTTAACCTAAACCCTTAACCCTAACCTCAATCTGGCCTTAACCCTATAGCAAGTCTTAACCCTCAAACAGCCTTTAAAAGGGTGTCAGAAAGTGAGGACCAACCAGAATGTCTCACTTTACTTTCTAAATGGGCTATGTTTGATCTATTCATTATATGTTTCTTATTGTACTTATTGTACATTTATCAGTAAATGTTATTCTAAAAACAAAATGTCTATCTTTATAATCTGCACAAATAAATTAAACATCAGTACCATTATCTTCATACATCAATAAGGTTACAAGAGTGCAGATGTAAGACCAGAACAGTATTTAAATGCAGTCATTATGAGCTGTATGTTCTTTATTCTTCTGTCGTGCAGGAGGGACTGCAGTGTGTCAGTGAGTTGAACTGTGCTGCGCTGCTGTCTGTGTTTGTACGGACAGGAATCGAGTCGACACTGGAGCGCAGCACCATCGCCAGAGAGCACATGGGTCTGCTGTTCCACCAGCTGCTGAAAACACAAACTCTGTCCACACAGCAGTTTTATAAAGGGTGAGAGAAGACACTCTAAAGATACATGACTGAGGCTCTGTCATAGAGTCTTTGACCTCTCTGTCTGCTGCTTCAGGCTGCTGGAGGTTTTGGAGGTGGCGGAGGACATGGCTATAGATATTCCTCACATCTGGCTGTATCTGGCTGAACTCATCTGCCCTGTCCTGCACGAGGGGGGCATTCCCATGGGCCCACTCTTCAGGTGACACCTGCCAATCAAACACAGAGCGGGAAACTTCACACAAAAACCTTTCCTCTAACAACACATTTCTTCAGACCCCTCACACAGTGTGAAACTCACCCATCAGTGAAGTGATAAAACCCACTCGTAAAACTAGATCATGGTTGTTAAAGTTTACTTTTTAACTACTAAAACATTTCTGTTAACCAAAATCATATACAAAACTTACAACTAAAGACCTACAACTTAACCTAAATGAAGATTAGAAATGTTGCTCTATCAATATACTTATATTTAAACTAAGGCACCTAAATAATTAACCGAAGGTTGCGTCTCTGTGTGCGTGTGTGTGTGTGTGTCTGTTTGTGTGTTTTTGTGTGTGTGTGTTTTAGGGAGCTGGTGAAACCTCTGGTGCCTTTTGGTAAAGCAGGAGTTTTGTTGGCAGAGATCCTCAACCTCTTGTGTAAAGGAATGGTACGGTGTGTTTGTAAGAGTGTGTGTTAGTGGACTAATGTTGACATTTGTCTTTGCATGTATGTGAATAGGTTTGTGCTCTAAAGTTGTATACATTGTGTGTGTTTTTGTGTGTGTTCTGAACCATTTGTTTTACTGTCTCAGAATCAAAAGAAGGCAGGGGGAATGTGGAGGGAGGCGGGGCTTAGCTGGAAAGACTTCCTTCCGGAAGACGAGGATGTAAATAAGTTTGTGACTGAAAAGGTTAGAAAGAAATGTATTATGACATTATATTAATACCTCATTATTAACTATGATGAAAGCTGTTGAGAAATGTATTGTATTCTGTTAATCAATCAGTCTCTATCCATCATCAGTCGATTAGTGACCATTGTTATCAGTCAGATCAGATCTAGAGGACCAACACTAGCAGTGTTAACTTAAAATCTCACTCTTAACAGTCACAGACAGTCACACAAACCTTTCTGCTTACAAGTACAGTAATGTTCTTTGTGTGTGTGTGCAGGGTGTGGAGTTCACTCTGGGTGAGGAGTGTGTAAGGAAGAGCAGTAAATGCTCTCTTACCTCAGAGGAGATCTTCAGAGAACTTGAGAGACTCCTGCAGGAGAAAGCAGACAACCAGAGGATCTTTGATTGGCTGGAGGTGTGTGTGTGTGTGTGCGTGTGTTTGTGTGTGTGAGACAGTTTAGTTGAGCTGTATTGGATCTTGTACATGCTCATGTTAGTGTCAGCTTTATGATATTTGATTTTTGTGCAGGCTAACCTGGACGAGCAGCAGACAGCGGCTAACGCGCTTGTGCGAGTTCTGATGACTGCGGTCTGTCAGTCAGCCATCGTCTGTGAGTCAACCCTCTGTCAGGCTGTCAGTCTCATTTCCTGTTGTTATCTGTAATGTTTGCTGCAGCTCTTGTGTTATTATGGTTTGGGATGGAGCTAACAGTTGACATGCGCCTTCTAACCTCAATGTGTATTTGAAGGTGAGAACCCATATAAAGTCAACACTAAAGAAATTACCCAGAGGGCCAAGCTGCTCCAGCGCTACATTAAAGATGAACAGAAGGAGCTTCAAGCTCTTTATGCCCTCCAGAATCTGATGGTTCAGCTGGAACAGCCGCCCAGTAAGTCTGTTTGCTCTATATATATCCAGATATTTAACAGAAGCAAAATTCACACTACAGATTAAAGGAATAATTCACTAAATCTTGAGCTTTTGATCAATAATCGTCATCTTTACTGTCTGTCCCTCTGCAGATTTGTTGCGGATGTTTTTTGATGTGTTGTATGACGAGGATGTCATTAAAGAAGAGGCTTTTTACCGATGGGAGTCGAGTAAAGATCCAGCTGAACAACAGGGCAAGGGTGTCGCCCTCAAATCGGTCACCGCCTTCTTTACCTGGCTGCGTGAAGCTGAGGACGAATCTGACAACAGCTAGAGTCCACTGCAGAGGAGCACTGCAGAGGAGCACTACAGAAGATAAAAATAATCTATTTCGGGAAGAAACATATTTTCAATAATAAAATGAACATTAAGGTATTTTTTGCAGTTTAAAATGATATGATGTGCTGATGTAGAGTATTAGTGAAACATGCATTACTGCTCGCTGTTGACAGGGTTTTAATTGATGGCATCGCTACTTCCTGTTTCACGCTCCAGCGTTCATCAAGGAGATGAACACTGATGACATCATTCACGAATGAAACTGAAAGCAGCTGAGATTTCTGTTTTGTTTTTGATATAGTTTTGCGTGGATTGGCTGATGGTGTGCGTGTCGCTCTACTGGAGGGGAAGTGACGTTTGTTTCTTTCTCTTTTCCCCTCAGTGTTGATCTATCGGAGTGATTTGGGCTGTTTGTTTTTATTTTTCTACTTTTCAGTGACAGAAAATCATACAAAAACATGAAAATTGTGTCGTCTGTTTCAGAGTTGGGCGGTTGTTTGGCGACTCGTTTGTTCTCGCTAGAAACGTGAACTTTGACCTTTTTGCTGCTGCTGGCAGGACCTGATGTACGGTTCCCCTTACACAACAAACACGAAGCAAAAATCAGAAAAATAAAAGACAAATGAAGAGCAGAGACTGTGTGGCGATATTGGATGTTTACCAAACTTCCTGCACCTGTAGTGGACTTTACCAAACGAATCTTTACTACAACTTGAAACAATAAAAGGAACAAAACTCCTTTGGAAGTGTTTGAAGGGCTGAAGGTTGAGAGAAATTTTTGCCTTTCGGTGCCCTGCGTGTGGGGAGCGCCCTGTAAATACACACTGTTTTTGTTTTCAATAATAAAACTTCTAATCTTAATGTCATGTATTACTTTTTGCTTTGTTGTATTTTAATTTTTTTGTTTTTTTGCGGTTTAACCACCTGGCTTGTATAATTATCCTCTCCTAGTTATTGATTATAGTTTCATGAAATTATGTAAATATTTCTCTTTTTGCTTTAAGTATTTAATGAAGAGAAATGAATGCCTCTTTTCACATTTAAAACTGGAAAGACAATAAAGAACATTGTGATGAGAAACGGCACACATGCTCTTGTGTAATTCTCGCTGACTCTCTGCTGTCGTGATTTGTTTTGTCGATGTTGAGTGAGAGAAATGGGCCTGCTGATTCCTGCTATATTTTCTGTTTATTACTCCTGAGATTTACATGTCTGCAGCCTGTCTGAATAAAGCCCAACCTAAATTCTCACTATTTAGCTCACAGGAAAGGCACACATACATTTGTGTAGACGAGTGCATTTACTCACTGTATTTCTGGGGAAGGTACATTATGAGCTCAAAGTGAACTTTACTTCTGTTTAAATTTACTTGCCCTTTTATACACATTTCTCTCATAAATATCTCATGGCCACTTGAGCGCGCTCTTGTTTCATCCATGCTTTATTCGGTTGTAAACAGTCAATAACATTTAATTGTTCTTCACTCTTTTGTGTGATGTAAGGCCTCAGTCTGTCTGTCAGAGTCTGAGTTTGAGTTGTGCACTATGATCTGAACAGCTAAAGGTCATGTTGTTATTTTGGGAGTGAAATACAAGCTTTTAGCATTTACTGTACATATACTGTGCAATATGTACTGTATACTGTGGAAGACTTAATGCATATAGAGAGTTAACTGAGGGCAAAACACTTTATGGACTTTATGCTGTTTCCTGGCTGTGTGTTTTATATATAAATGCTCTTGTAAAGAGTTTTGTTTTTATAAGGTTAAACATTTTTTTTAAGTAAATAGGACATGGCATTTTTGAAGAACAAAGCTTCAACATTTGGCTAATGTGCACGCTTGCATAAGGTGTGTGTGTATTTCTCCTTTATTCTAAATGAATACTCATTGTAACATGGTAAAATGTGAGTGTGTATGTGTGTGTGTTATCTGTTGTTACACAAGCTGAGCCCTGTCTGTCTGACATGAAGCTGTCTGTCTCTTTTATGAGGCTTGTGTCTCACCAATATGTGATATTCATAATACTCATAAATATCCTCATATCACCATGTAATAATCATCAGACTTTGAACTATTAAGCTGAAGGGTGCTCTCTCTCTCTCTCTCTCTCTCTGTATTTTCAGTGTTGTGAATCTTAAGGAAATTAAATGTATTCATGCAAGTTTTTAGTATTTAATGCTGTTTATCCATTACATTCATATTTCTGTCTGTTGTGTCAGTTTGTTGTGAGCTCTCACACAGTAAATGTTTTACTGAGGTATTTGATTTTCTAATCTCTCTGCTCTGGAAGGATGTAAATTTGATTCACTGCTGATGTGATTAATTATTTGTGCTGATGTTAATACAATTTTGATACTCCAGACTGTCAGATCACTAGAATCTTCCGCAGGCCTTTGACCACAATCTGCTGAAGTTGATCTCTGCTGGTTGGTGGAGGAGATGTTTACATCACAG
>JAZGTH010000075.1:680000-687500 GCA_036877525.1 Chromobotia macracanthus | reverse complement strand
TGAGTAATGTAGTCAGGTGTTAAAGACAGAGTTTAGTCTGTTTTTAAAGACAGAGTTTAGTCTGTGTGTGTTAAAGACAGAGTTTAGTCTGTGTGTGTTAAAGACAGAGTTTAGTCTGTGTTTGTAAAGAAAAGTTTAGTCTGTGTCACGTGTGTTAAAGACAGAGTTTAGTCTGTGTGTGTTAAAGACAGAGTTTAGTCTGTGTGTGTTAAAGACAGAGTTTAGTCTGTGTGTGTTAAAGACAGAGTTTAGTCTGTGTGTGTTAAAGACAGAGTTTAGTCTGTGTGTGTTAAAGACAGAGTTTAGTCTGTGTGTGTTAAAGACAGATGTTTAGTCTGTGTGTGTTAAAGACAGAGTTTAGTCTGTGTGTGTTAAAGACAGAGTTTAGTCTGTGTGTGTTAAAGACAGAGTTTAGTCTGTGTTTCTGAGTAATGTAGTGCACGTGTGTTAAAGACAGAGTTTAGTCTGTGTGTGTTAAAGACAGAGTTTAGTCTGTGTGTGTTAAAGACAGAGTTTAGTCTGTGTGTCTGAAAGACAGAGTTTAGTCTGTGTGTGTTAAAGACAGAGTTTAGTCTGTGTGTGTTAAAGACAGAGTTTAGTCTGTGTGTGTTAAAGACAGAGTTTAGTCTGTGTTTCTGAGTAATGTAGTGCACGTGTGTTAAAGACAGAGTTTACTATGTGTTAAAGACAGAGTTTAGTCTGTGTGTGTTAAAGACAGAGTTTAGTCTGTGTGTGTTAAAGACAGAGTTTAGTCTGTGTTTCTGAGTAATGTAGTGCACGTGTGTTAAAGACAGAGTTTAGTCTGTGTTTCTGAGTAATGTAGGTGTTAAAGACAGAGTTTAGTCTGTGTGTGTTAAAGACAGAGTTTAGTCTGTGTGTGTTAAAGACAGAGTTTAGTCTGTGTTTCTGAGTAATGTAGTGCACGTGTGTTAAAGACAGACTAAAGTCTGTGTTTCTGAGTAATGTAGTGCACGTGTGTTAAAGACAGAGTTTAGTCTGTGTGTGTTAAAGACAGAGTTTAGTCTGTGTTTCTGAGTAATGTAGTGCACGTGTGTTAAAGACAGAGTTTAGTCTGTGTGTGTTAAAGACAGAGTTTAGTCTGTGTGTGTTAAAGACAGAGTTTAGTCTGTGTTTCTGAGTAATGTAGTGCACGTGTGTTAAAGACAGAGTTTAGTCTGTGTTTCTGAGTAATGTAGTCCCGTGTGTTAAAGACAGAGTTTAGTCTGTGTGTGTTAAAGACAGAGTTTAGTCTGTGTTGGTAAGTTTGTAAAGACAGAGTTTAGTCTGTGTGTGTTAAAGACAGAGTTTAGTCTGTGTGTGTTAAAGACAGAGTTTAGTCTGTGTTTCTGAGTAATGTAGTGCACGTGTGTTAAAGACAGAGTTTAGTCTGTGTGTGTTAAAGACAGAGTTTAGTCTGTGTTTCTGAGTAATGTAGTGCACGTGTGTTAAAGACAGAGTTTAGTCTGTGTTTCTGAGTAATGTAGTGCACGTGTGTTAAAGACAGAGTTTAGTCTGTGTGTGTTAAAGACAGAGTTTAGTCTGTGTGTGTTAAAAACAGAGTTTAGTCTGTGTGTGTTAAAGACAGACTAAACTCTGTGTTTCTGAGTAATGTAGTGCACGTGTGTTAAAGACAGAGTTTGGTCTGTGTGTGTTAAAGACAGAGTTTAGTCTGTCTTTAGTTTAGTTTTAGTTTAGTGCCGTTTAAGAGAACAGGAATTTAGTCCTCATGTGTTTAAGAGAACAGCAGAATAATCTACATGCGTTTAAGAGAACAGCAGTTTAGTCCTCATGCGTTTAAGAGAACAGTAGTTTAGTCCTCATGCGTTTAAGAGAACAGCAGTTTAGTCCTCATGCGTTTTAGAGAACAGCAGTTTAGTCCTCATGCGTTTAAGAGAACAGCAGAATAATCTACATGCGTTTAAGAGAACAGCAGTTTAGTCCTCATGCGTTTAAGAGAACAGCAGTTTAGTCCTCATGCGTTTAAGAGAACAGCAGTTTAGTCCTCATGCGTTTAAGAGAACAGCAGAATAATCTACATGCGTTTAAGAGAACAGCAGTTTAGTCCTCATGCGTTTAAGAGAACAGCAGTTTAGTCCTCATGCGTTTAAGAGAACAGCAGTTTAGTCCTCATGCGTTTTAGAGAACAGCAGTTTAGTCCTCATGCGTTTAAGAGAACAGCAGTTTAGTCCTCATGCGTTTAAGAGAACAGCAGTTTAGTCCTCATGCGTTTAAGAGAACAGCAGAATAATCTACATGCGTTTAAGAGAACAGCAGTTTAATCCTCATGCGTTTTAGAGAACAGCAGTTTAGTCCTCATGCGTTTAAGAGAACAGCAGAATAATCTACATGCGTTTAAGAGAACAGCAGTTTAGTCCTCATGCGTTTAAGAGAACAGCAGTTTAGTCCTCATGCGTTTAAGAGAACAGCAGTTTAGTCCTCATGCGTTTAAGAGAACAGCAGAATAATCTACATGCGTTTAAGAGAACAGCAGTTTAGTCCTCATGCGTTTAAGAGAACAGCAGAATAATCTACATGCGTTTAAGAGAACAGCAGTTTAATCCTCATGCGTTTTAGAGAACAGCAGTTTAGTCCTCATGCGTTTAAGAGAACAGCAGTTTAGTCCTCATGCGTTTAAGAGAACAGCAGTTTAGTCCTCATGCGTTTAAGAGAACAGCAGAATAATCTACATGCGTTTAAGAGAACAGCAGTTTAGTCCTCATGCGTTTAAGAGAACAGCAGTTTAGTCCTCATGCGTTTAAGAGAACAGCAGTTTAGTCCTCATGCGTTTAAGAGAACAGCAGTTTAGTCCTCATGGGTTTAAGAGAACAGCAGTTTAGTGCCTCATGCGTTTAAGAGAACAGCAGTTTAGTCCTCATGCGTTTAAGAGAACAGCAGTTTAGTCCTCATGCGTTTAAGAGAACAGCAGTTTAGTCCTCATGCGTTTAAGAGAACAGCAGTTTAGTCCTCATGGGTTTAAGAGAACAGCAGTTTAGTCCTCATGCGTTTAAGAGAACAGCAGTTTAGTCCTCATGCGTTTAAGAGAACAGCAGTTTAGTCCTCATGCGTTTAAGAGAACAGCAGTTTAGTCCTCATGGGTTTAAGAGAACAGCAGTTTAGTCCTCATGCGTTTAAGAGAACAGCAGTTTAGTCCTCATGCGTTTAAGAGAACAGCAGTTTAGTCCTCATGCGTTTAAGAGAACAGCAGTTTAGTCCTCATGCGTTTAAGAGAACAGCAGTTTAGTCCTCATGCGTTTAAGAGAACAGCAGTTTAGTCCTCATGTGTTTAAGAGAACAGCAGTTTTCCTGCCACCCCCAGCCATGCAGTAACTTGAGTTGTGAAACAAGTGCGTGCAGGATATTTAAGAGAACAGGAGGAGAGGGAGCAGGGAGCAGGGAGCTTCTGCTGATGCATATATACGGCTTAAATTAGTTGATGGTTTACATTTTGCCACGTAAATATCTGAAGCATGGGCTGTGTCGCCTCCAGAACGCCAGTAGGTGAGAATCTCACCCTCTGTTTTTCCTCCTCTGAGCATGAGAGAGCAGATCCATCACAGCGCATATGTGTAACCTGAGTCTACACACACACACACTGGTGATTTACAGAGAGCTCGTTGCAGAGGCTGCAGTTTTTGTTTTGCATGGATGCGGATCTGCATTGTACACGAGTGAATCGCAGCGCATTTCCGCACATCAGAATGTGGACGATCTGCGGCCCTGCATTGAAACCTGCGTCTGTGCTCGTGCTGCATATTGTCTCCTCATTCTCTTGCTCATCCGGTTACAGTAGGAAAGCTTTTGTGTACCGCACGTGAGTCATGCTGCATGTGAACAGTGTGCAGTGAAATGTGCATCTTCATGTGTGTGGTTGTTTACAGCAGTGATGTGGACGCAATGTGTGGACATCAGGTCTACTTCATCAGCTTCAGAGCTGCTCAGTTTTTTGTGCTTAATTATATAACACATCCAGTTACTTTTAGAGGAAAAAAATACATATCTGTAATAATACAGCCAGTTTCCTAACAATAACACAATACTGTTCTGTTTTATCAAACTGATTCTCTCATCCAGGCAGGAAAATGTCAAACAGTTAAATGCATTTGTACACTAACAGATAAATACAATAACTGATTTAATATGAGGGGAAAACTCATTTGTATCTGTTGTTTTTCAAAATGCCCAGAATAGTAATAATAATGTTCAGATATTTCCGATGTAATGTGAGGTGACGTCTGGTTTAGTCAAATGAAGGTATATTTGAGTGGTATAAACTGTGGGGAGTGACATTTATCTGTTCCACATACAGTATGTTCACTGTCTTATTTCTCAGCTGTGTTTACCTGAGGTTTCTGTAGAAGTTGCCTGTCCATCATGATGAAGATGTCCCTCATGTGCCTTCAGAAGATTAGTATGGAAAAAATACAATACAATGCCGTTCCGCTCCGAGAGTCCTAAACAAACAATCTCAGATTTATTTTCAGTGTGCAAACGTGTGAATCGTGTGCTGTAATTATTAATGGGATATCAGGATACAGGGCATTTAAAGCGTGTGTGTATCAGTACTCACGAGCTGCATGCCGTAAGCGCCGCCCGCAGACACTTGTCCTGTTAATTGCAGGTAAACGGGCGGTTAAGGTTTGGCATCCTGTGACAGGAGAGAGACAGAGAGTTTAATTGTACTGAATTACCAGGTCAGATTTTCCTCATGTTCATTTGACCTCTTTACAGTGTGAGCAGTGAAAAACAGATGCTCAGGTCAGCATCTGTGCCCTCAGACTGGTTGTTAGTTCTAGTTATATTCACTTTACTTGCCCATTAGTGCTTTTTTTGCTGGATTGGCTTCACCCATTATCTTTGTCATTATCTGTTATGCTGTGTTCAAGTTATTTCAAGTTATTACTTTTTGCTTTTAGCTTAAAGGGATAATTCATCCAAAAATGAAAACTCTCCTATCAATTACTCACCTTCATGTCATTCCAAACCTGTATGATGTTTCTGTTTTTAAGGAACACAAAAGAAAATATTTTGGTGTGTTGGTAACCAAACAAGTGGCACCCATTGACTTCCATTGTATGAACATAAAACCACTGAGACATTTCTCAAAATATCTTCTTCTGTGTTCCAAAGAAGAAACAGTCAAACAGGTTTGGAAGATCATGAGGGTGAGTAAATGCTGGAAAAAAACTTTCACTTTGGGTGAACTAGCCTTTAAAGAGCAACGTCTTATGACCCCTTCAGTGAGTGTAGGGAGATTACATCAGCTCTGATCTGAAAACTGGATGATTTATATGTACTGTGTTCTCAGTGAGGACAAGGGCAGGCTATTTGTTTTGGAACAGTTATCAGGACAGACTCCAGTCAGCTTATAAAAACGCTTCTCTGTCAAATGTTAAAGTTAAACGCCACTTAGAGGGCATGCTCTCATATCGAGATCGAGTGAGGTCATCTTATTTGCTCAGACACACACCGGCCCCAGATGGCCCAGTCTGCCGGTGGTCCGGCACTGTTCAGCAAGCGTGTTCTGAGGTCCGGACAGCAGATGGATTTGATACGGTTAGCTAGAGAGGAGTGTTGTGTTAGAGGCACAGGGATTTAAGAGTTCTGTGTACAGTACGCAGAGAGTGTAATATGGAGACTGTATCTGATAATTGCCCTGTTCTTCTCATATTCTCTACTTGTATGTAGGTCAATTAGAACTGTGTGTGGGTAAAATCATGCAGGAGAGTCAGTAAGAGTCATGCAGAGATGCTGCAGTTCTGCACCTCTTATTCTACATAATACTGATCAACAGGTCACATCCATCTGGAGTTTATACAGAGAGAGAGAGAGACAGAGAGGGGTTTATGTGAACTTCATATACTTAAATAATAGATATATACTTTGCATTATTATTTTAATGGTCCAAAAAAAAGCTGGAGCCCCATCCTTGACACCGTCTGCATGAATTGACTTGATTTCTCTCCACAGCTCAGACAATGAGAGCCACATTCATTAGTGAAGAGGATGAAGATCAGGTGAAACAGATGAGAGGTGATCTGAACCCAGTCTGTAAACAGAACAGGACCCACAGCATAGAAGCTCCTGAGGGACGTGACCTTTGACCCTTCTCTCTTTACCTTTAAAACACACACACTCTAATATATGTCATTTAAGATCTCAATGGTCAAGAAAAGGGCTTTATTTTCTTTAAGCAAAATATATTTTTTCTGTTTCTTGTGATGTTGAGGTGACATATAAGCTGTACTGTACAGGTTTTGTGAGGTTCAGAAGCTGTACTCTAGACCCTGTTATTGGTACAGCAGCAGAGCTGTTCTGTCCTAACACAACTAATGTTACATAATGAACTTGCTCGTGCTCTGGCTGCTGAAAGTGCTAATGAATGTAGACATGTAAATATTCCCACACATGCACACAGGAAATGATGTCATCTGCAGCGTGCGATGAGGTCTTGCTCCATTGAGTCTCATCTGAAGGAGTGTGGCATTTGAGGGTGGCGTGTGAGGGCCCCTGTGGTGCTGATCCATTTGGACCGGCATGTCTGTGATGTGTGAGTAAGTCAGAAATACGGCTCAGAGAACATGCAGAGTGAGGGAATCAATGAATGAGAGTAACGGAACCAAACATTTGAGGATGGCCGTGAGGTCTGGTGCACATTGCTCCTCTTCTGGATATTAAACGTGTGTTTAGAAAGGGTGAGACACTCATTATTTCAGTGTCAGTCTGTCTTCTGCTATACAGAAAAAACACAGATAAAATGAGTGGTAATTTGTGTAGATTTTGATTTTTTTTTGTCCATCCAAAAGTATGGACATAATATGCAATTGTGCTTGTAACTAGTTGACTTGCTATACTGAGTGCTTTGAGCGTCTTCTTCATACTCAATGAATCAGTGATGTGTTTTGAATATCAGAAATGATAACACTCTGTGTTGTACAAATCCTGCATCTTGACTGCATGAGGATGCATGAGTGCATTAGAGAGCAGCGCAGGACGGCATGTTTGCTTTTCTGCAGGGTAACCGATGACATGATGTTTCTGCTGATGAAAATCAAACTCTGGAAATGTTTAAGGGGCATCCGGTCTGTTGGAGCTGTATATATCAGGGTAATCAGTTCATGGTGCCTAAGCCTTGGTTTTGCTGACCTGAGGTTAGTTTAATATTCTCCTTCTAATGTTACAATGACTGGAAATAGAAAGGGCTTGTAAGAAAAATATGAGTAGGTTGCTTTTATAAGATATAATGTTAGATTATGTCAGATGGGGCAATAAAATTCAGCATGTATTTCTATACTGTTTTGACATTTTAAATGTAGCTTTCATTCTATAAATGTGTCAAAGATTCTCATTCTAGAGCATCATGCTGGTTGCCTTGGTTACCACAGCAGTGAGCGTAGGGTCCGTCAGTCAGTTTAGCTTCTGTCTTCCTCCACAGTGGCGAGCGACAGGTTGCGTGTGGACTGGAGCCCGAGGAGCTCCTACTCCGACCTCGTGCTCCTGGGC
>JAZGTH010000075.1:647500-675000 GCA_036877525.1 Chromobotia macracanthus | reverse complement strand
AAACATACACATACACACACACACAAGATCACATATAAACACAAACATACACACACACACACAAGATCACATATAAACACAAACATAGATATACACACACACACACACAAGATCACATATAAACACAAACATACACACACACACACAAGATCACATATAAACACAAACATACACACACACACACAAGATCACATATAAACACAAACATATATATACACACACACATCACATATAAATACATACACAAAAGATCACATATAAACACACAAAGCACATACACCTCATCCCATTTCAACAAGGTCTTTCTTTTGTTCTGATAGACACATGACAGTGACTCATGTAATATTCAGGGCTCAGTGACCCAACACCTCTTACCCGGCACGTGTCTGTGTGGGTGTGTGTGCAGGTATCTCCCAGGTGGTCAAGGATCATGTGACAAAGCCCACAGCGATGGCACAGGGGCGTGTGGCGCACCTGATTGAGTGGAAGGGCTGGTGTAAACCCACAGACACGCCCAGCGCTCTCGAATCCCACCTCACCTCATACTCCCACCTGTCTGAGGGTGAGCAGGAGGCGCGCTTTGCTGCAGGTGAGCAACCTTTGACCTCTCACCCAGCTAACAGGGAATGTTCTCAAAAACATTTTTTTGCTGTAAAACAAATTCACTGTTATTAAAGAAATTATTCTTAAATTGTTAGTGGAATGTTCTAAAAACATTACAGAATGAAAAATTGAATAACATTCCTATAATCAAGCAATAATATTAATTTAGTGTCTATAAAAGCAGATGTTGTGAACACTTCATGGAGAAATGTTAGAGAAATGTTCATATAACATCAGATGGTCAGCTGGGCAGAAGGAGAGTGTTTGAGTGAGATCAGGGCTGTCTCAGTCCATTCACTGGTTCGCTGTGACATGAATCATATCTCATGAACTGGAGAAAACCTGAGCATTAGAAGTCATTGATAACTCATTGATTTGACGTGATTACAGGGTTCACATTAAAGCACAGCTTTAATGTGGTAAAACATGCCATCATCTCTAAGAGACAGAACACTGACCAGTCCACATGACTCTCCACAGAAACACAGCATGTATGACAGCATGGACAGTTCTTAGTCAGATGTTTGTGTGTATGTAAGATTAGATGGCATATTGGGGCAGACACAGAAACTCGTCGTGTGTGGTTCCTGATTCTTCAGCTTGCGCCTCTCAAACTCTCCCGCTCTGAAGGTTAATCGTCTCTCTCTGTTATGCTCTACTGTGACGAAGCATTTTCCCACTGCAGTGGCATGACGATTTATGAGCCATACCTGAGCTGAATTCATTGAGTGCTCTCTCTCTCTCTTTCTTTCTCTCTCTTTCTCTCTCTCTCTTTCTCTCTCTCTCTCTCTCTCTCTCTCTCTCTCTCTCTCTCTCTCTCTCTCTCTCTCTCTCTCTCTCTCTCTCTCTCTCTCTCTCTCTGATTCTGTCCCCCAACCCCCTGCTCTCTGTCAATGTCACTGCATTTTTCTGTAGTCTTCTTATAGTCACTAAATATTCATCTCATTCTGTTGTGTGTGTGTGATTTGTTCACATGCAGCTAAGTTGTGAATTGTCTCTTGCACAATTTGATGTGTGTTTATGCCCTGGTAAACACACACACACACACACACACACACATTGTGTTAGCACTGTAAAGGTTGTGGGTTCAACAAATGCACTCATTTAAAAAACATGTATACCTCGAATGTACTGTAAGTTGCTTTGAATAAAAGCATCTGCCAAATGCACACGTCAATGTGTTTATATTTTCCTTGATTGTGTGTGTGTGTGTTTTCAGGGGTGGCAGAGCAGTTTGCCATCGCAGAGGCAAAGCTTCGAGCCTGGTCTTCAGTGGATGGTGATGAATCTAATGATGATTCTTATGATGAAGATTCTCTACCTGCAAATGAGCCCGTCACACAGAGTACAGGTGCACACACCTTCTAAACCTTCAGTGAGAAAGACTTTCTTCAGACCAAATACTGTCCTCATTCACACCCACAGCTAATCATCTAGAGAGAAATCAGTTATGAATTCATATAAGACATTGATGAAACTCTTGTATCTGTGCTGACGTCTCACAGAATGCTCTAGTCGGACAGTTTCTCAGAAAACACAAATACACAATGTGATCATTGTATAAAATACACACACACACACACACAGATATAAACATACACTCACACGCACACACACATATGCACACACACACACTTTGTCCCAGTGCCCTACTTTTTTATTCTCTCTATGTCTGTCTCTCGGTCACACACATTGTGTTCTTCGCTGCTGTTTGATATCCCAGCATTCATTTCTCCTGCAAGTTTAATGTGATGCACAGACACAGAGACTAAAGAGTCGACACATATTCAGCTCATCTACAGTGGTACAGATTTACACTGTGTCGTAACTGGCTATGCCACATCATGAGTTCAAGTCAAGGAATATTTATAAGCTGCTGCGAAACGACAAAGTTAGAGCCAGTAACTTGTTTTACGTTTAATTTACTACTATGTAAACCTGTGTTTTCTGCCAATGAGATTTGATTGCCATCAACAAACGAACTAGTGTTACAGAAGATTTTACAGAACTCGCCTGCTCTCTCCTCTCAGATCTGTCCACGTACCCTCACTACCTGCGAGATCTCTTACACACCCAGGTGTGTCAGTCTCACCTGTGGGGCCGAGGTCTGTGCGAGGCAGAGAGTGGCGTCGGGGCTGACCTTTCACCTCCCGTGGGGTCACCAGGGTCACCGTCTGACACAATCTGCTCCAGCATGTGCAGTTTGGATGAGAGACACCCGTTGCTGCGGGACCTCGGACGTCATGTGGACGCTCCTGCAGCCGACCTTGCCGCCAAGATTCTCGGAGCACTTCAGGGAAGGGAGGAGCTTCTGCTGGCCCACCTCCAGGGGGTGGGGCACAGACAAGGCCACTCTCCTTGTTGCTTGGCAACATATTCGGAGACATTCGAAGATGAGGACACGCCTTGTAAGGATTGTGGAGGCGGAGTCTTACTTCATCCTGAATATTCCAGTCGCAGAAAGGTGTCAGACGTGGCGTCGTCTGGCGTGGTCTCGCTCGACGAGGAAGAAGTGGATGAAGAGGAGGACAGAGAAGAACAGTGACCAAATGTCAATGATCTCTCAGTTTGACATGACTGCATGTTTAGTTTGGACTCTTCACCCTAATTTGCATTTTGGTCTTTTCTCATTTTGTTTTGGCGACCATTTGTTCTTGTGGTTCGAACCTTTATACTCATATTACTTTATGAATGGTGGAAATCTAAACTTGAATGTAACTAATTCTTACGTTCTCAAAGAAAAGAACGTTTTCATCAAGAAAACTATTGATGAAAAACAAAAAATGTACACAGTTTTACAAAGGAGGAACAAAAGGCTGACATTGACTGTATTATCTCTGCATGTATTGCAAATGCTGAACTGAATATAAGTCCTAATTGTTTGGATCTGGACATCCAGTTGTTTAGCACGGTTTGTGGATTTGGCTGTTGTGTAATCTTGCTCCTTATATGATGTCATGCCCCACTGCATTCTGGGTCTTAATGATATGACATCTGTTCCCTGATCTCTGGTTGCATCTCTCAGGCATGGCTTACTGAATACATTGAACCCACTATCTGATCTGTCACAGTCGTTTATGAAGCGACAGGAATGCTGAATGTTTATACAGTGACAGAATGAGTAAGAATACTGACGATCAAGGTTGTTTTATTATTATTATTATTTTGACTATTCATACTATTCAGTGGAATGTTTGCTTTTTCATATGATTTGTTCATATTTTCAAAGCATTATTATTCTCAGACGAACACAGTGAATGTTTAGGAGTTGATCAGTGTTGTGGAATCGTTGTAAAGGCGACGCCTTGTGTCTATGGGCTGGTTTCGCGCTGCTTAAATGGGCCTTTTGGAGAGTTGCTCTATTTTTGTACTGTGGATATTGTGGTGAGTAACGCTGTGTTTGTTCACAAGATGCTTGTTTATTGCTTTATTTCTCTGTTTCTGTCCCTGAATTATCACTTTGTAATATTGTTGACATCAGGAAAAAACGAAACTAATGTGAAAAAACAAATGCACATTTGCTTTGTTATTGTGTCTGGAGAGGGAGGGCGTATTTCATAATGTCATCTGCTTTTATTTGTCTCTATCTTCTCTAAATGTCAAGCACACTCTTTCTGTCTCTCTCTCTCTTTCTGTCTCTCTTCTGTCTCTGTCTCTGTCTCTTTCCCCCCCTTTAAGAGCCACTTTCATTCTCTGTCATTCCCTTGTTACCATGGAGAACTGTGATGCATAAAGAAACTGTAGATGTCAATCAAACACTTTGACAATCTAATTACCCCCCCACACACACAGAAGTTCAGTGTGTGTGTGTGTGTGTGTGTGTGTGTGTGTACAGGTTTATCGGTTACCTTCATTTCATTGTGAATCTGTACAGTGACAGTGTGTGTTTTCTGACAGTGTTTTCTGATCAGAGATTTCTGAGGCCGAACTCTGTGTGATTAACAAGCTGAAATATATGTGATTATGCACAGAGAATAGTGCCACAGCTGGACAAACTTTCTCTTTAACAGTTACTCAGGGTCATTCATACCACTGTAAACAACAACACTTTCATGAAACTTCAGCTGAAAATCACCCAATTAGGAAAATAAAATGAAATGTTGAGTATTATGTAGAGTATAAATACTCGCCACAGTTTTCACAGTTTGAAGGTTTCTGTTTAAAAACTGGTACATCACTTCCACCTTACAGACCGTCCACTTCCTGTCTCAGCATCATCACATATCTAATGCCATATCTCGTGTTTCCATGGCAACAGCAGTTGTACAATGAGTAGGCGGCTGTTCATTTGCAGACAGAAATATTATCACACAGACACGGTTTTATTCTTTCATTTCTCATGACTTTTAGTTGCATGGAATTGTAGGTTTTTTTATAAAAAAGCTTAAAAAACCTACAATAATAGGTGCTACAGATATGAATGATAGCTTGTTGAGAAGAGCCGTTATTAAGAGATCAGAGACTTCACCTGGTGAGAAGAACTTTTATTGTCAAAGAGAGCAAAATATCACAGAGATATTCAGAGAGCTCAGTGTGAATGTGAGACAAACTCCACAAGAGTTTGCAGAACACTAAAATCTGCTCAGGATTTGCAGTCATTAGCATCTCTTGACTCAAACTCTCTCTCTCTCTCTCTCTCTCTCTCTCTCACTGCAGGACTGAGTTATGTAACATGTTAGTTGTTTTATTTGCCAGCAGCTTTTACAGTCTGATTATAAATCCTCTCTTGGACTGTTTCAGTTGTTTTTTGTTGTTCCTCAGTATTTCTTCTTTTTTCATGTCTTTTCACTCTTCAGTGTCTCTGCGTGTGTGCAGTCTTTGGTCCCCCTTCCCTCCCCGGGCACATATTAGCTCCATTTTAAGGTTAAATTAAAAAGCTTCTTATGTTTTCAGGACTCTGTCTGTCACATCATGCTCAGATTGGTCAGAAGCTGCCTGCTGTGATGTACATTCAACCATCCAATCATATCAATAGATTATAACGGGAATGTGTGTTAGTGAGGTTAGGCGTCTAAAAATAGACAAACATTGACTCTCTAAAATCACCACTCAGGATGAGACTTGACGTTGTATGTGGTCTTGTTTTGACAGAATGTCAAAACGGAACCAGCCAGTGATCCCCACAAGGAAAATTAATAATTGAACAAACTAAATGATGCTTTTTTGAAAATGTAAAATGCAGAAAGGTTTGTGTGCGGGTTAGGTTTAGTGGTAGGGTGAGGGGATAGAATATACAGTTTGTACAGTATAAAAGTGTGTGTGTGCATGTTAGACTGTTCATGGCCCTCCAGTTTCGTTTCTACAAATGACACTCATTAGGGATGTGACGTCTTAATTAGACTCTGTTAATATTCTCTTAATGAAACAGACCTGTGCATCCACACACACATTCCAGCTCTTACACTGAAGCAGTCCATGTTCAATTATTATCTTCACTTTCAATTTATACTTGCTTTCTTTCATGATTATATCTTTTTATTTGACTTATTATCAATCTTTATATGAACGTATTAATAATTGACTGCTGGTTATTTTGAGTTATTAGAGTGTTTGTTTCTGCATCTTGTTTGGGTTTAAATAAAACTGATTAATGTTGTTTGTATGCTGCTGTCTGTGAATACTTCATAAACTGTCATCACGGCGACAGATGCCATGTAGTAATTACATCATTTACATGATTAACGAGTGCTGTCCGCTCGGTCAAGCGTCACTATAACTTTAGCTGGCAGCATCACACTGTAGATTGAGAACACATCGAGCTGTTGTGTGTCATATGAATAATGGTACAATAACTGTGAGCAACAAGACTGCAAAGATTACTGAAAGGTTTTCCATATATTTCTTCTTTCTGTTTAGTTTTGAGTTTCTTTGCATGTGTTGAAAAGGCGTTTGCAATGAAGTATCAGCACAGTTTTCAGAGCAGTTTATTGGTTGGTGGGATTGTGGGAAATGGGGGTGGGGGGGTTCTGATAACACTGTTTGTGTTGGGATGTAAGACATGTTTTCCATGTCTTATCTCATCGACCGTTATTCCAGGAGTGGATGACAGGGATAAGACCTTTTATGGAGTTGTGAGGGTGCCCAGCTCACCCACAATGCACTGGGGCAAGCTCTGTATAGGGTCCACTCAGGCAGCAGTAGATCACGCTTTTGTCTCCGCATGTCTCGCTCTGTCATGGCTTTTCTGAGCAACTCTTCACCCTCTCAGTGCTCCTCTTCATCGTTCCACCACTCGTCACGTTACAGTACAAGTACAGTCAAATCCTTCAGCTCCGATTGTCTCCATCCAAGGCTTCACAGCAAGTTTGGAGAAGAAACCTCCATCCACTCCATCACCAACGGATTTGAACCCGAGCAAGAGTCCCTTACCCGTTACCATCATAATTCACTGGATGAATCATCAAGGAATGTGTCCTTTGGCAGTTACAAAGGTAATAGATAGTTTCATTAGGGGTATGAAGATGATTGAGAATCGTTAATTATGAAGATAATCAAAGGTTATTCAGGTTACCAATAACTGAAAATCTGTTTTTTGGTCACCTAGGTGATCAAGAGTCTTTTGGAGGTTACAGTGAAGACCAAAAGTTCACCCAAGGAGGTTACCAGGGTAACTGGAGTCTTGGAGACACAGACAAACAGGGTAAGTGACGAACTATGAAGCTGTTGACAGAACAAGAGAAATTTAAGAGACTGGTACAGACAAGCTTTAATGGCCTTGTAATTGTTCTCAGATCAGCTTAATGTTAAATTGTAGTATCTGTAGCCTTTTGTTTTTACAAAATTCCTAAGGAGAAATAAATAATTGATGCCAAAGAATCGTTGCAAATGTAGCCTTGGATGCGGTTAGCATCCTGTCAGGATCTAATAAGAAATGTTTGTCATGTTTCAATCTCTAACTTCTGCTAGCACAATCTCTTGTCAAATCTGAACACAGTTTGAGACACAACTAAGATCTCTTCTGAAACTCTAGAGGACCTCTAGAGAGATTTAATTCTGGCTTCTGTCTAGAAGAATCGAGATATTAAAGAGATCTCATTTGTGATGTGTTTGAGACTTCACACTAAACATCACACTATAACTGAATACTTAAAGCCCATGAAAACAGAAGTAAATGTCTTTTAGTCCCTTTGACTGTGATGTACAGTGACAGTCAGCTCAGCAGCATCTGAATGATTTAACATTTGATTGTTGATCAGAGATCTGAGAAGAGCTTTAAAATGCTTTATGAATATGGTATGAGAGGTTGTGTCATTACAGCTAAAGAGTGTTACACGCAGCAGAGTAAATTCACAATATTAAAAAAATCACAAGTGTCTTGTTGTGTTAGGAAAACTTACAAGATAAAAATATTAAGCCTAAAGTTATTTTTGAGTGAAGCCTCCTATCACTAGTTCCACTAGTCCACAGTAATTCCTGATATTTTAACTTAGGTTAATGGTTGTTAGATAGAGTTGTTAGATGTTAATAGAGTTCTGTGTGAACAGGTGTCACATCATAACTCATATTGTGTATTTGAACACAACTGAAACACTGTATTGACCAATCAGCATCCAGGGCTGCAACTATTATAGATGAATAATAAATATAGACAATGTATAGAATAAACGAGTAAAAGGTTTGTATTATCTCAAAAGAATCTTTATAAAACGAGTGATACAGTATTTAGAAGCTGATTTGTGTTTCTGGGTTTCAGTTCCGGGCTCCAGGCGTCCTGCCAGTACAGGCGTGGGGAGCATGATGGGGGACAGCTACTTTCTGTCCGCAGATGTCAGTGGGTTCGAGCCACAGGAAGTGGTGGTGCTGGCGTATAATCAGTGTGTAGTCATTCATGCAGAGAAGGTGTGTGTGTGATTCATAGGGTATGTTGGAATAGTATACTAACCTAGGAATATGCAGACTGTATACTGTGTAGCATACTTTATATATGAAATTCAGTATCCAATCGGAACACTGTATCTGTACTTAAAGCTAAGCATTCTACTTCCATCTCCACTGAATCACTGCAAGAAGCATCAGCTAGTTTATCATCATTTTACTTGTTGACTCTTTTTATGATCAGACTTCCAAAATTGAGATTTTTTTAAATTCAGTTTTTTAATCAGTTAATTTTAAATCAGTACCAAAGTATAAAGTTATTTCTAAACCGAGCACTAATTGAATTGATCATGTAAAGTGGTCATGTAACAACAAATGTTTGTGTTTATAATGGTCATTTTAATATCATCAGTTATCATACTATTGTTTTGAAACAGTATGTGGTATACAGTATAGTGTAGAATGCTTTACACTAGTGTTTCAGTCTGAACTCAGTCACACCCAATCTTACACATCTTTACTTTCAGACTGGACCAGGAGGAAATGTTGCGGGCAGGTTTACCCATAAGTCTTTGCTGCCGGAGGACATGGATCCTCTGTCAGTGAGCAGTACACTGACTGCAGAGAGAATGCTGGTGATCAGGGTGGGACGCATCCTGAAACATCTGAGCACATCCACGAGCACATCGTGTGTTCCTATCTGAAGCTCACCTCTGACCCTCCTTAAACCTGTAGTGAAAACCTCATCTATACAGACACCATTTTCAAATCCAGTCACTTAAACTGATGCTTTCTGTAGTTTCTTGAAACCTTTGATAGACAAAACTGCAGGGTTTTTTTATTTTCCTGCCGCAGTCCTGTGTGTGTGAAAAATAAATCTCCAGCAGTTTCAGTGTTCAGCTCACCTTTGTAATGCTGTTGCAAATGTTTATATAGTTATTCATAAAACTATTAAGCATTAACAATAAAGCTTATCAGTTTTTAAAGAAAGAAAAATCAGTCTAAATGGGACATAATATGTATTTTAAACATTAGACATGAGTGTTTTGGTTGGCTGTTGTATGTCTTGAAACAAATCTAATTTCAAAACTCAGTTTCAGATGTGTAATCTCTACAGTAATTGTCTTTTTTTGGTTTTGAGGTATTTTAAATGAGCTGTCTTTAAATTGTTTCGTGATTCCCTTTTGATAAGGGAATCAGTTCACCCTTAGGAATGCAGGTATTTAATAGACCTCAGTAACATTTATAATAGACAGAATCATGACTATTTTACTAAATATCAGTAAATAAATAGTATTATATGACTATAACATTTGCCCTTTAAACATACAGCAAAAACAATGACAACTTTTCCAGTCACATTTGTGCAAAAGTGTAATATTAGAAAAGAATTGTGTAACTATTTTACAATGTCTTTGTTACATGTTATATGTACTTATTATGCAGCTAACCCTAAACCAAAACTTACCCTACTCCTAACCGTGTAGTAAATACATGTTGGTAATGGATATCACTCAGTATTTAAATTAATAACTACACTGTAACAATGACACCTTAAAATAAAGTGCAACCAAGAACTGTATTTCAGTCATGACACTAACAAGTCACAGACAGGATTTTTCCCCATGAGGGAAATGGGGCTGAACATGGGTTTTGCTCAGGGCCTTTATAACCTACTTAGTACATCAACAGCCAATCAAAGTTAATAAACCTGGACATTGAACAAAACAACAACCAATCAGAAGTCAGTAAAACATAGGAGCTCACAGCCTGTGGTTAGACTTGTTGTCCTAAAACAGACAAGATGTCAGATGGAGAACGAGTGAGAAAGAGTGGAACAATTTATAAATTTAAAAATCTATTAATCCCTGAAATACAAAACATTTCACTAAATTACAGAACCTGTATTTGATTTATTAAAAACATTTGTTTTAAAGCACTTGCTTTTAAACGTTTACTGAGTTTTAACATCATACAGGTGATGAAATATCACATTCAAGCTGTTTTATCTTATAACCAATAAAAGCTAATAAAGAGAAAGTGACACTTGGACACAAACAAGTTTTGCACTTGTGCTATGATTTGCTTTAAAACATGGACATTGTAAATGAATTTGTAAGTGTTGATCCTAATCTTTTTAAATCATTCAGCTGTTGAGCTCCATCAGAGCTCTTAAAACCATCAAACATCTGGCCACCCACAGCAGTCTGTAGAAAAACACGCTACATCTCCACATAGTCACACAGAGTTTTAATTCTGTTACAAACAAAAATAGTTATTGCACAAATGCTTTATCTTTCAATATCTGACAATAATAATAGCAAAAATAAAATCAATGTTGATCTGCTTTGTTGATCGACAAGATTGTTAATAAATATGATTCTCTGAACACATTCTAACACATGAAATGCAAAGGGACACGACGACAGAAAGAAACAGAAACTGTGTTTGGTCCATTCACAAGAAACTGTGGACAGTATGAGAGAAGTGTGTGTATAGTATCTCAAACTGTACACTGAGCCTACTGTAGATCTACTGTACCACAGAACTTCTAAGATAACAGAGGAACTGTTTTTTGAGCTTAAGTCAAAAACATTAAAATATATTTTATTAAATGGCAAGAAAACAATTGTTAATATGATAGTTTAAATATAAAATTGGTACATCTAAACCAAATCACAACATGATTCAACACAAAAATAAGCCCCTCCTCCACCTACGAACAGATTAAAGCTCACTGGCCACGTCTGTTAAGAATCACATTTCAAATCAGTTCATATTCAATCAGCTGTTGAACATTAAGACATAAAATCCATAATCACGAAGACACGCGACATTTACAACAGTAAATAAAATCTGCTGTCATCTTTTGTTCTGTGTGTTCTGTTTATTTCTATTTGTCATGTGTTTTTCATGCTTTAGGAGTAAATCTCATGAAACCTGTCAAAAACACGTCTGATCATAGTTTACCCCAAAATCATGAGAAAATAACATTTGGCCAAATTAATATTTCATTAACAGTCATGTTACCGTACAATCAATCTTAGTGGTCTTAAACATAAGGTTTATTACCTGTATGAAAAAGTTTTATTTTTAAACTCTGGTTTAAAATGATGACTTCAATGTGTGCTTGACAGGTTAACGGGTGAGATTTGTTTCCTGTAGTGGTAAAAGATGTGCTGCTCTCTAACCAGCAAAATCCTCCCAGAATTCCCAAAACATGATGAGAGAGAGAGAGAGAGACAAAGTCACAACAACACTGGAGTGCAGCAGTGGGATTTTTCATTTGTGTGTTTGTATTCAGTGACCTCGTACAGTGTATCAGCTCAATTCACCAGCAGACGTGTTACTGCCAAGTGCTCAACCAATCAGCTTCTTCTGCTTAAATTAAAAACAGTGGGAGGGAGAGAAGTTTTAATGTGTCAGTATTAATGTATGTAGTTATTACAAAACAAATATTCACATTAATATTGACAGAACCAGTGAAGCAGATTTTAAAAAACTCACCAGCAGTTTGTATGTATATACTGAAAGTCTCAGGAAACAGGCTCTGGTTTAAATGTGCTGGTTCTGATGTTGATGGGTTGTGATTGTAACTTATGTCTCAGTGCAAACCCTCACAGGTGAGAAAAATGAACCTGCTCAAGTCAACAGGTTATCATAAGGTGTTAACATGATAACACAACAGCAACATGAACTAACAATATGTATTACTTTTACAGCAGTTATTAACCTTAGCTTCATTAAAAGTTTAATAAACCTAAGCAACATAAATATAATATTGTATGTTATTTCATAATTTAATCCAAATGCTGTAAAATATTGTTTATTGTTAGTTCATTATAGCTAATGCATTAAGTAATGTTAACATAAATGACCCTTATTGTGAAGTGTTACTGTTCCTAAAAAGATGTGTGTGTAGGCAACAATAAAAAAAGAAGAAAGAGTGAAAGTGCACATGCTTATATAAGAGCGCGAAACAGTGACTTCAATCTGGTGTGCAAAACGTTGGGAAAGAGTTTTCAAAATGTTCTATAAAGAGATTATCCCATCCCACATCCCACACACAAGCATTGACCCTCTCTCTCTCTGTCGTCTTTAGCAGCTGCCTACACAGGCAACAATGTCTTCATATAGAGGAAAACTCAATGCCCACCTCTTGCTTTAAAAAGAATGGACAATGAAAGAACTAGTAATGAAATGTCAGGAAACTACCGTAAATATTCAATTCTCTGTCCCTTTCTGTGGCATAAACACACACACACTCTGTTCCACTGTCCCATCGGAACATTACAAGAGGAAGTTTAAGAGTCCCTGATTTCCAAACAGGAAGTGGAATTAGTGTTGGTAGTAAAAACAGAAAGAATTAAAAGGGGGCGGAGCTCTAAGACCCAAGATTCTAGTCAATTAAAAGTGGTGCAGTGGATGTTTAGACGTCAGAATGGGTCTTTATAAACAGGAACATTTTGTGTCTCATTGGTCCATCAGTGGGACTTGTCGTCAGAGTCTGAGGAGTTTGGTTGATGTTCTCTGGGCAGCGTAAGACTGGTGTGACGGTCCCACAGTTTGTGAAGTTCTGTGGCTTCACTTTCACTGCTGGTCCCGCTGGTCCCACTGTCCCGAAAACTGGCCAGCGGGGGGCGAACCTTCACCCCCTTCACCGTCATAGAGCCCTCAATGGCCTTCCGCAGCTACAACAAACACCAGAGCCAGCAGAGAGATCTGATTCAGATTTCACATCATATGTGAATACTGTTTGTGTTTCTGTCATTTCTGTCAGGATATCTGTGTGTGTCTGGTGACCTCTGACCTCTCTCAGTGAAACAACCCCAATAAGTCGACCGATACTGGTGACATAAGCGTGATCCAAACCCAGCAGAGAGAAGATGGTGTGAGTCTGGCAGAGAGAGAAAGAGAGAGAGATGGGGGGTTGTGTTACAGGAGATATGTAGTATATATGGAAAATGTCGTACATGTGACTTTCTTGGTGTTTTGATGCAGTAGGTACACAAGGACTGCATGATTTGATTAAAGCTCAGTTATTTATTTCAAATAAATATTTAATAATTTATAATTTGATTATTATCAAATTCACCTGCAATTTGACCCATTTAACTGCTGGCAAAACAAACAAAAATAAATACAACATCTCCAATAGAGCATACACTCATACACTCTCTCTTACACACACACACACACACACACCTTGTGCAGTGAGGTGCGTTCCACCAGCTGGAAGGGGGCGGGGTCAATCTTGCAGTTGTTGAAGTTCACCTGCTCGTCAAGCTGTTGCTCCTCCCACTCCTCAATCTGTATTCAGAGACACGACTCTGTATGTGTATGTGTGTGTGTGTGTGTGTACAGGTTTGTCTCTAATCGTGAGGGTTCAATTTCTTTTAAACTGTCCTCACAAATATATTGAGAAAAAAAGAACATTTGAACTGGTTCTGATTATTTTGAAGGGCTAAATGGTGATAAAGGGTTAAATCAGCCAAATCATGTTTTAAATCTAACAGTGTGAACAGGTTTGTGTGAGGGTCAGATTTAAAGGTACAGTACAGTATATTATCTTACTATAAAACCATTATGTGAGAGTTTGAGAGTTTTCCTCACTAATAGAGATTTAAAGGTTTGTGTGTTTAATTTTTCTCACCTCTCGAAGTGTCATATCGTCCTCTGCATCTGGATCATCCTGCAGAGAGACAGAAAGAAGAATAAACATCACACACACATACAACACACACCTGTACAGACAGAGAGACAGTCACTCACAGAAACAGACACACACCGTGTCAACCTCCAATATCTCTAAATTTCAGATAAAGATCTCTCTCTCTCTCTCTCTCCCTCCCCGTCTCTCTCTCTGTCTCTCTCTCTATCCCTCCCTCCCCGTCTCTCTCTCTCTCCCTCCCCGTCTCTCTCTCTCTCTCTCCCTCCCCGTCTCTCTCTCTCTCTCTCCCTCCCCGTCTCTCTCTCTCTCTCTCCCTCCCCGTCTCTCTCTCTCTCTCCCTCCCCGTCTCTCTCTCTCTCTCCCCCGTCTCTCTCTCTCTCTCCCCGTCTCTCTCTCTCTCTCTCTCCCCGTCTCTCTCTCTCTCTCTCTCTCTCTCTCCTCCCCGTGTCTCTCTCTCTCTCCCTCCCCGTCTCTCTCTCTCTCTCCTCCCGTCTCTCTCTCTCTCTCCCTCCCCGTCTCTCTCTCTCTCTCTCTCCCTCCCTCCCGTCTTCTCTCCTGTCTCTCGCTCACTCTGTTTCTCCTTTCTTGTGCACACAGTGCAAGGACAAAATGATTTCTGTTTGTCCTTTTCAATATGAATTTGTTTGTCAGTTCCAAACCAAGTTTAATGTGTGTATGTGTTTTGCAATGCGGATGTTGCACGCACACACACGCACACACCTGATCAATAGCTTTCAGCACTGCTGTGGCAGTCGACAGATGAGAGTTCTCTCACTCTCTCTCCCCGATACTAAATTTAATCGATGAGATCACCCTGCAGTTAAAATCTTTCCTGTGTCTTTCTCTACAGAATCATTCATATGCAGCACAGGAAATGTGCCGATTACACACACACACACACACACAATGGCAAGTCTTTGCAGTGCACATTAATAAAACATTGTCCATTAGCGCAGCTTTCTGAGGAGTGTGTGTGTAATGTAACACCCGCGGCTCTCGCTCTGAACAGAACACAACAGACACATACTGCATGAGAACCTGAGAGACTATAATGCTGTCAATCTATAGACAGAGTTTGTGGGTGTCAGAGGCATTCAAGTATAGCGCCCACAAACACCATCAGCACAAATCAACTCAACCAGACAAACACAGCAGCAACACTTTTACATTCACACAACTACACACACAGATGAAGTGAATATTTTCTGTCTGTGGTACAACTTTATACATCAGTCAATGTATTAGATATCAAGAGCTAACAGAATAACACAGACTAATAAACAGCTGCTGGTAGAGACTGTTTGTGCTGCTCACAGTATAAGTGACATCAGCAGGTTTAACTGTCATGACAACAATATAACATTCACATCACAGCAATCAGAGGAAACTCACACCTTTAATCTATAGTGAAGAGTTAAAACACGGATTCAACAGTCATACGTTTCTGCAGGACGCTTCTGTCCATTGTCACACAGTTGGAAAGTGAAGATGTAAATAATGTTATTAATAAATTCTTGACAGTGAAGATGAATATTAAAATCTAATTTCTATTTCTCTCTATCACTGACAGGTCAGATGAGCAGCTATGCATGCCTTGATTGTCTCCCTCTTGCCTGCTGGTTTGTACCACACTATGTTTGACCTTTAAACTGTAATTCTTATCTTTGGACCAATCAAAACATTTATGCAGATTTATTTTGGACTAACAGAAATTCCAGTTGCTTTTTTTACAATTACACTTAAAGACCTCCTATGGTGAAAACCATGTTTTTAATTTTTTTTGTGTCTGTTCCTTTTTTAATGTGTTACGACAAACCATGTGCAAATTCATCAATCAACACCGTTGTGGAGTATTTTCTTCTTAAAACTGTCAAAGTTTACCAAAGACAGTCTGAAACGCCTGTTTTCTACATCACAAAGATGTTGTAACCAGTCACATCAACAAGTGCAGTGAGTAGATCAGGAGGTCTGAGCTGGTGTGACAGAGTGGGGTCTGGGACTAATCTGCATATTTATGAATCCATGTATGCTAAATGAAGCATGTAGGGTTACATTTAAACTATTAAGGCAAAAAGAAATTATTTCACAGTTAAAGGTCATGTTGATAATCAAAGAAGGGTTTTAAGGGATAAAGTTAAAGATGGCTTAAATGCACTTTCCAGGGAAACTGTGCTGTTTATTCTACAATTATAATTAAATTCTTGCAATTGCATTTAGCATCGGGTTGTTATTTAAATGTTTACTGTAAATTCCATTGCAACATCTAGTAGTACAGGTCAAAGGTCAGACGCAGGCATGAGGGAGGGGTGTTTATGATCACGTGATGGTTGGCAATGGATCAGCCGTGGTTTTATCCGACTCTTACCACGACTGAAATCCTCACATGTTTGGCTGGTCTGAGATCAGGAGATACTGTGTACATCACTGTGTTATTATTCTTCCATTAGGAAAAAAAACAAACAACAACACAAAACATCTTTACTATGAACTGCAATGAATAACATTCCTGTAAACATACTGCTAAAGTACAGCAGAACCACATGCTCACAGTGTGTGAGAGTGTGTGTGTACTGGTGTATGTGGTTTACAAGGACACAAATGTGTATAATGATGTGTATAACAATGTAAACATGGTTTACAGGGACACATTGCTATGTCCTCATAAACTAAAATGCTTAAAAATGTTATTAAAAATGCCAAAGTTTTTCTGCGAGGATTAGGTTTAGGGGATAGAATATACAGTTTGTACAGTATAAAAACCATTATGTCTACAGAATGTCCACATAATGTCCGTGTGTGTGTGTGTGTAATCTTACCTCCAATGTATCTGTCTGAGGACGAGTACACAGCAGATTTTTCAGACCGATGCCAGAATCATGAGGACCTGAGATAAAATAGACATCATATACATTATATACATCATGTACATTGTACACAACAGTCTATAAGTGACCTTAAAAATCAAATGTATCATAAAGAAATACTCTTATAGCATTTATATGATTTTCTAGATGTATTTCCTCACATCCTGTTTGCTTTCTCAATTTGAACTGATCTGAATGTAAATGTAAAACTTACTTTCAATAGAATTATGACAAAACACAATCCTCACAGTGATGCAGTAACTGAGTACTGGAACAAACCGTTATTGTTCGTATGTGTGTGTGTAAGTGTGTGTGTATGCATGTTTAAATGTGTGTGTATGTATAGTTTGTGTATTGTGTGTGTGTGTTTTTACTTGTTGGAATGTCTGTGTTCTTCTCAGCGACAGATGATCTCTTCAGAGCTGGTTTAAGAGGTTTTGGAGACACAGGGCGAGCAGGAGTGAACGAGGATTCCTCTGTGGAGATCTAACACACACACACACACACACTCTCACACAGCTGTTCTCTGATGACCCTCACACACGAGTGAATAAACGTTTATCCTCTGACCTGAAACCGAACCTCATGGTTGACCTTGTGACCTCCCTCCTCACTGCTGGGGGTGCTGACAACAGACACACGCTTCTTCTCTTCCTCCACACACTGTTGCAGGTACTCCAGTCGCCGTGGGCGACCGAGATGCTGCGTTAGGAGCGACTGTAACTGAGCACGCTCAATAGAGCCCAGCAAGATCATCGACTCTGAAGATGCAGGCTTACAGTTAGTCTTTAGTCATTATAATTACCTGTTTGTCTGTGTGTCTCTTTGTTTACCTGCAGACTCCACCAAAGCTAAAGTCTTCAGGTTCCCCATCAGTAGGATTTCATGCAGATCTCTGTAGGTGGAGTTCAGAGTGATGTAACGAACATCTCGAACCATGATGTCCTCCACCCGGATATTATACTTCCTTTAAACAGAGAAAGAAAGAGAGAGAAACAGAGAGAGCAAGCAACAGACAGAGAGCCAGAAAGAGTCAATACAATGAATAAAAATGTCAAAATAACAGCAGAGAAAATGTCAAGTTTACACCTGCAGTTTTTCATCACTCTCTATTAGGGGTGTCACAATATACAGGTATTGACGATAACCGATATATTAATAACTGTAATTATTGATACTGTGTGAATAATTCAGATCTCAAATTGAGACCCTTTAAATTCCACCCTGTTACTGAAGTTATTGAGTGTGTCATCTACAGAGCAAAACTCTGACAATACTCTGAAATGTGAGTGTGTGTGTGTGTATGTGAGAGAGATTGTCAGCATGTCTTTGACGCTTTAGTTAAACAGCTTGTGTTTGCTACTGTCTGTTTAAGATTACACTACTACTAATCGTAGAGTACTTTATTATTATTATTATTATAATTTTACCATTATTAATTATTATAACTCTCAGAATAACACTGACAATAATTTATTTTGCTAGAGTGAGAAAAGCGTGATTGGATGAGAGGTGACAGAAAGACTCACTCGTGGTGACCCCAGCCGAGCTCGGGCAGGTAGGGCAGTTTTTTAATGCGGATGATGGAGTCATAGATGGAGGGCTGGAGACTCTGAGCAACAGCATTGGCCAGAATCACAGCGATCATGATGGGCAGAATGTGACTGATCTGACCGGTCAACTCAAACACAATTACTGCTGTGGAAACCGTGTGTGTGACGGCACCTGACAATGCTGCTGCTCCTGTGAGAAAGACAGACGCACACACTTAAACCAACACATAACCCATGAGAGACAATAAATTCACCCATCAGGAGCAGATTCTGGAGAAAGAGGTCTTAACTGACACACAGACACACACAATGTTAAAATCCAGATTTTCTGAAAAGAAATCACTTTGCCTGAAATGTTTCATGATGCGAAAGCTTGTTTAAAATGAGCTTTGTAGACAAAATTGGATAACACTTTATTGTGATGCTCCTCAGACATTCTAATGGCTGTAAGTAACTTTATAAATCATGTAATATTATACTAACCCTAACCTAACCCTAACTCTACTAATACACTGATAAGTTAGTTGAAATGTAGTTGCAAGTTAATAAGAGTTAGTTAGTTATCCGTTTTATCTGTTTGTGTCACTGATGGTGCTCTACATGAGTGTATGTGTTTCTCACCCACGACAGCATATCCGCCGGGCACTATGGGGTAGATGGTCCCATCTGTGTTAATGCCCTCTGGAAACCATGCGGCCATACTCTCACCCACCAGTCGCCCGAACGCAGCACCTGACAAACACACACACACACACTTATCTATCTAAATAAGGACATTCCATAGACTTATATTGTTTTCATACAAAGCTAGTTTAAAAAAATAAAATAAAAAAAAAAACTTTCAGCATTTTTATAATTTAAAACAAAATTCTATATTTCTATAGCATTTTTACAAATAAGGATGTCCCCAAAAAAGGTTTTCTCAGAATTGTCAGGTTTTGCTGACTTTTGGATAAAAATTTGCCCCAAATATATGGTTAAGTAAATCCACACATACACCTCATTCCTACAGTAAATAACATGATCATATGCACATCACATAAGCACATTAGTTTCCTCAAACACTTTCTGCTAAACACTTTCACAAAAAATACAGAAATCACATTTTCATAAAGATTAAAAAGAGGTGAATAATAGGGGTGAATGATCATCATCCACCAGAGATCATTATATCAAAGGTTTAAAAGATAACAAATCTTTTCCAAACACACACACTTACCAATGACAAAAACAGGCATGAACGCTCCACACGGAACAGGGAGAGTTGTGGCTAAAGCAGACATCCAGAACTGCACGAGAAACAAGACACAACTTGTTAAACACACACACAGCTCATTCTGTGTAGTTCACCTGTTTGTAGTTGTACCTTGCAGTTTATTGTAACTACTTTAAACAATACGTTTGGCTATAAATTAACTACTTCAAATACACTGAAGCCTGTTTGTTCCTTTGCAGTCTGTCTCCCCACACACAATATAATATGATTTCACACACTAACATGTAAATGCAAATAATCATAAATGCATATTTGGCGTACTGTCCGGATGGAAGGCTCTGAGCTCAGAATTGGGCCCAATGCCAAACCTGTCAGGAATATATATATATATATATATATATATATATATATATATATATAAATCAACACTCATCAAAGTGTTACTCATACAAACAGTGTGAGTGTCAATTTAAACATTCATGCAGTTTAAAAATTAATATTCACAAGTGTAACATTTAACTCTGTGTGCTGAGCAATCCAACATACTCAGAGTATTTATTTAATGATGATTATATGTAAATACTGTAAATATTCACTTGTGGTGAGAAGAGTACAGGACTTTTGAACAGGCGAGAGAATCAAGATATCCCACTGCTCCGCACGTGCAGATGTTGATTTCATGTCAACACCCAAAATTAACACATAACATGTGTACACTGAACATACAGTAACACTGAACAAGTGGTAAAGCGTGTGATATTTAGTAACTAAACACTGGCTATTGTTATCACTCTGTATCAATTAGGCACATGAACACACACACACACACACACTGAATGTGAGGCAAGTCCTGAACTGAACCATGGGTAATTATCAGAGTGATTTCATTTGTGAGCAACAGGAGGGAAAATTAATTAAACAGGAGAAAACACACACAAACACACAAAGCACACATGTAATTGATAGTTCTTGTGAGGCAGAGCGGGACTGTGTGAAAATATTACATAAGCCCTGTGGGCAGAGAGAGAGATCATTGCATAATATTCAACAGAAAGCTTCACTTTTCCACTCTCACTCAGTCTCTCGTTCTTATCCAAAACACAAACACACACACACGCTTACATGAGTTTACCTGACAGATGCTTTTAGCCAAACAGACTTATTGTCTTTTCATTTTTAAGCTGTACATGAGTGTGTTCATTCTGTGGAACTGAACAGCTAATGATCAAGCACCTGAGTTTACACATGCACACTGTATGATGTGGCACAGAGATTTAAAGATACAGTCCGTCTGTCTAAGCTGTTCTCAATGATGTACTATATTTTATTCATTTAATAAACAGATGAGGTTTTTATTATAAAGGTGAAAATGTTTTATAATGTTTGAATCTTTTGTCTTTGAAGGGTTTTAAGGGTCTGATCACCCACCACTGATAAACCCTGATGACTAAGACAATATCTGATGGCTGATAGCAAATACTATCTGTTCCACAATTTTGTCTTTAAACTGCACGCTCACACACACACACGCACAGGTTTGTTTCACTATATTATCTCCCAAACTAATAATGCTTGTTTTCACAGCAGACTAATGATGTCTAAACACTGACATTTACCTGCACTAACATCATTATATTTACACACAAACATGATTTGGCTGGGCAGCAGAGTGGCTCAGTTAATAGCACTGTAAAAAGGCAAAAAGGTTCCTGGTTTGAGTCTCGGTGTCAGTGTGGGGTTCTCCCTGTCCCTGTACTCCAGTTTCCCCCCACAGTGTGTGTCTGTGAGTGTTTGCCCTTGCAATACACCCCGGACAGGACAAGCAGGTTTAGACAATGCAAGGACATTTTCATTTGACCCTACAAATACAGCCAAACCTACAAAAACACACAGACACACTTACACATACACAGACATGCATACACACACAGGTTAAAAGTTTTGGTTCAGCATTAGGACACACAGGGCAACTGCCCCCATGGCAATGCTGCCGACATCACTTCCTGTGCTGTGACAGGTTTCAACGGGGTTCTGATGAGGTTGCCTACCTGATGCAGGTAGCAACCGATGCAAGTCTTAGCATGTGCCACAAATGCGCGCACACACACAAAAACGCGCACACACACACACACACACACACTAATTTCCTTTAGGTGAAAATGGAATAAGTTTTGTTTTTTTAAAGAAGGACAACATGGCTGAATTCTGATTTCTGTGGACTAATAACAAGTACACAACAAATACACCGTTTACTATCACATGATACAAACCAGTTGCAGAAATTTCTGAAACTTACAAAATATCACACAGTACATTAAACTCCCATTTGTGTGTCTCTGTTCACTTTGTGTGTGTGTGTTTTTACCTTCATGATGATGAAGATGACAAGGATGATGAAGATATTAGCCTGCGGATGTTTCCAGGCTGCTGAGTGACTGTCATATATGAAGTCCTCGATTATTCCCTGTTTTGCCCATGTGCGATTGTCAAAAAATGAAACCAGCGTCTCCTTCTGTGTGAGCTGCAAGAAGAATGTCATAAAAAAAAGATATTGATTATATAGACAAACATTCTGCTGCCATCCAAGAGTAAATAAGTTAAAAGGTTAAAACTTCATAGTACTGAAAACAAGCGTGTAAAAAAACATAAAAGTTTAAACTTCTTTAAGTGGACATTACATTCAATGGTATATCTTTCTGCTTTGGTGCCAAAAATAATAAAAATAATAAATATAAACCCTCTGGCAAGTAAATTAGCAGTTTTGAACAGCAAATATGGTATCACAGTGTTTATAACACAGCTATAAAACTATGAATCTGAATGATTAATTTAACTGCTGACTGTAAATACTTTTATGGAGTTACTTAATTCTTTTATAAGTTATACGTAACAAAAGGATCATTTTATTGCACCGTACAGTCATCAACTAATTAAATATAACGTGTGTGTGTGTGTGTGTGTGTGACAGAGAGAGAGAAACAGAGAGCTGATGGCTGCTTTTCTGTATTTTGTGTGCGTTTTTTATTTTGTTACATGTTGTTATTGTGTGTCTTAACTGTCGGATTAAGATTATTACCTAATATGGATGTTAAAGACTGGCAAAAACAAACACATAGTGTGTGTAGACAGGAGTGAGTGTGTGTGTGTTACCTGTCCAGCCATGAACTGTCCAAATCCTGGAGGAAAAGTGAGTGTGGACACCAGCAGGGTGACCAGAGCTGGATACAACAGACGTCTGCACACAGGAAACAAACACAAACTGTAAACAGTGCACTCACTCACACAGACACGCACTCACACACTCACACAGACACGCACGCACTCGCACACTCACACAGACACGCACGCACTCACACACTCACACAGACACGCACGCACTCACTCACACAGAGACGCACTCACTCACTCACTCACTCACACAGAGACGCACTCACTCACTCACACAGAGACGCACGCACTCACTCACACAGAGACGCACTCACTCACTCACACAGAGACGCACTCACTCACTCACACACTCACACAGAGACGCACTCACTCACTCACACAGAGACGCACTCACTCACTCACACAGAGACGCACTCACTCACTCACTCACTCACACAGAGACGCACTCACTCACTCACACAGAGACGCACGCACTCACTCACACAGAGACGCACGCACTCACTCACACAGAGACGCACGCACTCACTCACACAGAGACGCACTCACTCACTCACACAGACACGCACTCACTCACTCACACAGAGACGCACTCACCACACAGAGACGCACTCACTCACCACACACAGAGACGCACTCACTCACTCACACAGAGACGCACTCACTCACTCACACAGAGACGCACTCACTCACTCACACAGAGACGAGCCTCACCACACAGAGACGCACGCACTCACACAGAGACGCACGCACTCACTCACACAGAGACGCACTCACTCACTCACACAGAGACGCACTCACTCACTCACACAGACACGCACTCACTCACTCACACAGAGACGCACTCACTCACTCACACAGAGACGCACTCACTCACACAGAGACGCACTCACTCACACAGAGACGCACTCACTCACTCACTCACACAGAGACGCACTCACTCACTCACACAGAGACGCACTCACTCACTCACTCACACAGAGACGCACTCACTCACAAGAGCACTCACTCACACAGAGACGCACTCACTCACTCACTCACTCACACAGAGACGCACTCACTCACTCACTCACACAGAGACGCACTCACTCACTCACTCACTCACACAGAGACGCACTCACTCACTCACTCACACAGAGACGACACTCACACCACAAGAGACGATCTCACTCACTCACACAGAGACGCACTCACTCACTCACACAGAGACGCACTCACTCACACAGAGACGCACGCACTCACTCACACAGAGACGCACTCACTCACACAGAGACGCACTCACTCACACAGAGACGCACTCACTCACTCACTCACTCACTCACACAGAGACGCACTCACTCACTCACACAGAGACGCACTCACTCACTCACACAGAGACGCACTCACTCACAGAGACGCACTCACTCACTCACACAGAGACGCACTCACTCACACAGAGACGCACTCACTCACTCACTCACACAGACACGCACGCACTCACACACTCACACAGAGACGCACTCACTCACTCACTCACTCACACAGAGACGCACTCACTCACTCACACAGAGACGCACTCACTCACTCACACAGAGACGCACTCACTCACTCACACAGAGACGCACTCACACACTCACACAGAGACGCGCTCACACAGACACACACACACACATTACTAACTTTTTCATCAGAAACTTGTTGATGGTTTTCTGTTTACGCATAAACTGAACAATCAATCTGTTCAAATACACAAATAATGCACCACCAAAACCACTGGCAATCCTGTGGAAAGAGAGAAAGAAAGAGAGAGAGAGAGAGAGAGAGAGAGAGAGAGAGAGAGAGAGAGAGAGAGAGAGAGAGAGAGAGAGAGAGAGAGAGAGAGAGAGAGAGAGAGAGAGAGATTGAATATCTTTGAGGAATGGTTGATGTCATTTTTTCTGACAAAGAGAGATCTAGTGAGACCATGTGTCAGAACCAGTGCACTGGATCTGAAGCCTGCATGTGGAGAACTAAACATTTTGTTTAGGTTGTTAAGGTAATGAGGTTGTGCATATTCATGAGTATAATCAGAATGTTTATGAATAATAAATAAGATCGGAAGAGCTCATTAGAAGAGAAAAGACTGTGTGTGTGTGTGTGTGTGTGTGTGTGTGAGAGAGAGAGATCAAACATCTGTTGAGTACATAGTGTTTAAAATGTTTCCTGAAAAAGACAAATTAACAATTAACAGAAGACCGAAAGTTCAACACCGTGTATGTGATTACAGACAAAAGAAAGTGCAGTTTCCTCTGTCGTTCATATCAGAATCAGATCATCACTCAGTCTGTCTTTATTCTGGTTAACATTTTCTCCTCTGAGCCTAAGAATTACCAGTAAACATCCAAAACAGCTTTAAATCTGAGAGATCCACTACAAAACCACATTTCCTTCATCAACTGTTTTCCAGTAAAAAAAAAAGCTCCAGTTCCAGATGTCATTACAGGAAAACCATCAATGTCGTGGAGTGAAGCAGAACAAACCCAATCACAGCGAAGGCAGGAAGTTCCTGGAGGTCAAAGGGGAAGTCCAGTCTGAACCGGGTCTTAAAGAGAGCAGTGATTGTCTCTGAGAGAGAGAGAGAGAGAGAGAGAGAGAGAGAGAGAGAGAGAGAGTGTGAGAGTCAAAAACATTTAACTTAAACATAAATAGATATCATGTGCTCGCTCATATTAATGCACACAGAGACACGGACTTACAGATGCACACATGGACGCACACACGGACGGACGGACGCACACACAGAAATACACAAATATGTGCATAGACATGCACACACAGACACACACCTTCGTCTCTGTTCCACACTGCTAGAACTCTGAAGATAAAAGCACTGAATGTTGCAGCGAAGAATCCACGCCAATAGTTTCTTACCGCAAAAAATGTGGATGTGACCTCAATACTGAACAACACACCTGAAACACACACACACACGTGAAACACAAATGTGAAACCTTATATAATAACAAAATACAGGTTGAAACATGGTGCCACCACTGACGGAATGGGGGCTCTGCTGAGCACACAGCCTTTAAACTGCACATGGCTTGTGCAGGTACCATGTAAGTGTTTGTTTGTTACATTTCTCAGCCTCCGGATCCATTTGTACCCAACATTCATAAATCAGGACACACCAGCACCAACATCTACCACAGTGAACTCAAAACAAGGAACAAAGCATCAATGTAACCCTAGTTTTTTTAATACAGAATGCGTTTCAGAAATGTTTGCAGAAGTAATGAGATCTGAAGACGTGTTCATTATGTTCATCATGTAGTTTAACATAATAAGAGTTTTTCCTCTGTTCTGTGTGTTGATTCACTTCTGCTGGATTCTGGTGGAAACAATCTGCAGAAGGTTGTTTGTTAATCAGGTCTGCATACACACACACACACACACACTTTCTCTCTCTCTCATCACACACACACAAACACACTCTCACACATACACAACACACACACATTTTGTGTTCTTACCTCCAATTGGAGCTGCAAAGCAGCACCCAACCCCGACTGCACACGCTGCAGCTAACATCTCAGTGTTCCTGGACTCATTCTGTTCCCCACACACAGAATATAATAAACAATACATTCACTGACTTTCTCTGTTCAACACACACATACACAAACACACACACATAAGAAATGGAACTACATACACAGCAGCACTGAACTGTACAACACACAAACTAAATCTAATTTCACAAATACACAGAACCCATCAGAGAGTTTAAAAACAGATACACAAACATGGACACACCTGTGTTTGCCAAATCTATCCTCACAAATGGAAAACTTTATCAAGAGAAATGCAAGAATACACACATTTCAGACTGAGTTCATAACACAGAACCACACACACTTTCTCTCTCTCAACATGCAGTAATTTCTAAAAACTTTCATTTGAGAAATCCAATTTTTTATCTAAATTACCTCATAAATTCCACCAAAGAGAGACATGAATTTGCAGAGAAGAGCAGCACACAGACTGGCAATATGGACAAACGGCCCCTAGAGGAGAAAATCAGCACAGACTAAGAGAACTCTGACACAAACAGTAATCTCTAAATGTATGTGTTTAACTGTTTTGTGTGTGTGTGTGTGTGTGTGTTACTGTGTGTGTTTACCTCCTTGCCCAGGGGCAATCCACTGCCCAGTGCACATGTAAGTCCAACCACTTTGGCTACAAATGTTTTTAAAGTGAGATATTCTTTCAGCACCACACCTCTGAGAATGGTCTTCATTTCAGGAATACCAGACCCTGAACAACAGATCAATGCAGAAAACACTCATGAGTAATGAAAAAACACACAGCTCTGTGTGTGTGAGTGTTGAAGTGAGCGTGTGTGTATTTGCAAATCTCACCAGCGGCCTGAGGTGCCACTATGTGTGTGAATCCTGCAGAAAAACTGATGAGAACCACAGGATATGTGACCCAGGCCAAATACTGCAAGATAACATTGCTGTCCAAACCCCCATACATCCATTTCTGTGCTGTAGAGAGAGAAAGAGAGAGAGAGAATTGACTATCTTTGAGGAATGGTTAAAGTCATTTTCATGTGTACAAGTGTAAAAATATGCTATGAAACAGATAACAGA